>JANHGN010016713.1:20976-91443 GCA_024605025.1 Megaceryle maxima
AAAAAATGTTATCTCTATTCTTCTAAAATAATATTATCTCTTCCAAGGCAACAGATTTTTTTTTTTTTTTTTTTTTTTTTTTTTTTTTTTTTTTTGAGTCTTTCAACTGTAATGTATTATTGGGAACCAGCTCCTTTAGAAATACACGAAACAGGTAAAACTGGTATCCAATTAATTTCTTTTTAGATGTCTTCTCATTGTTTTCATCTTTTCTCCAAGAAATGAAAGGTATGGATTTATTTAGGTACAAGGCCAAGACTAGGATACATCATCATGTAAGCTGCATAGCAGCTATAGAATATAGAATATTTTAGTTTGTCATTATATTAAAAAAAAAAACAAAGGCATTTCAGCTAAAAAAAAAAAAAGCAATAATGAAGCCTACAATATATATAATGCAATATGTTAGAATTCAAAAAGTTTCCATTTTGGAGGAAGTCCAAAAGAGGGTGTTTTGGTTTGGGTTTTGTTTGTTTGTTGTTTGTTTTTTCTTTACCTAGTCATTATCAACCATTCAAAAAACTGCATTCTTCATATTTTTGCTTGTTTTCATAATTTTTTTAATATCAATTTGACACAAGCACAACTTCACAGAAGGTACTGGAGTTATTTGTCTGTGCAACTGAACTACAGCCTTCAGTCTCCACATTTATACACTAAATTGCAGTTTTTCGTATAATTTCATTATGAAACAGAAAATTCCTGAATTTCCTTAGGTACTAGGTAAATGAATAACACCAACACAAAAGCAAGCGCAATGCATTACACTATGTATCTTGATCTTTAGTTTCCATTTATAGTGTTAGTTTAGTCATTTATAGTGTTATTTATAATAATATTTCATAATAAAATAGTAAATTACCATGAGGGTGGTAGAACACTGGAACAAGTTGCCCAGGGAGGTGGTTGAGGCCCCATCCCTGGAGACATTCAAGGTGAGCCTTGATGAGGCTCTGAGCAACCTGCTCTAGTTGAGGATGTCCCTGCTCTCAGCAGGGGGGTTGGACTAGATGACCTCTAGAGGTCCCTTCCAACCCAGACATTTCTATGATTCTATTAAACGTCCTTTAGCATATTTCTAAAAGCAATGAAGTCTTAAGTAATAAACAAACCTCACTGCAGCATTTTACTATTACATTTTTACTATAAGTGGCAGGGAAACTACCATTTTTCCATGGGCAAATCAGCAAAGGTGGTATTAGTACGGTTCCTTGTATCTAAGAGCATGCTGGCTTCCTACACTGCTTTAGCAGTAGTTTCTGAGTATCCTTGAATCACTTGCAAATATAAATCATTATTTCACCCAATGCTGAAGTCCTTCCCACCTGAAGTCATGGAGAACAGAGTATTTGTAACAACACTAAAAGACAATATGTGAAGCTTATTGCATCCAGACAAAAGATTGATTTAGAAAAGAGGAATGCATTTCTTACAGTGATTAACATCCCAAATCTTACCAAGAAGTGCAATTAATTGCCATAAACAGGTTGAATGCTGTAGCTTTCCAGGCTACCATTCATGAAGCTTAATGACAATCTCTAAGCACACGCTGGTATCCAAAGGGGCAGTCTTGCCCACTTAGCTCCTTGTTCCCAGACCCACATCCCCAGACTCTTTCCATTCACCTGAGTGGGGGATCAGCTCTGCTGAAAACAGTCACGGCTCTCCGACAAGTTTAGTTTTCACCCTGATCTGACTCACCACAGAGCTGCAAAAGCACTAAGTGCTGGCACAAGAGATGAGATATATAGTCAAAGACAAGAAAATGGCAGGTGTGCCTCTTCGGTGAGGACCACAAATGATCATTTAACCATGGCTTTGCTTTTATCTGTCTTGTTATCCTCAGACAAAAAAAGTGCCCTTCAACATTCAACCTCTCCACACCCCCAATATCCTGAAGTTTTTTTGTTCAGCATTTCTTCAAGTTTGCAACATACTGTGACCTTAACACTGCTGTTCTAGAAGGACATGTATCTTGATCTCTGCTTCCCAGATGTTGTGCACCTACATGGCCACCCCTGGGCCCTTCTGGGAGATAGTTAGAAACTCTACAACACCATGGGAAGCAGAACTGCCTGCCCTATACCCATGAATTACTGTTCGTACAAGAATCTGACATCACTTCTAAATACAGGAAGCATGACCCAACCACATTACACGATGAGTTTGCACGCTGGTGAAAATGCCACAAAGTTCCCCATTTGAAACAGCTTCCTTAATTGTTCCCAAAAATTTCCTTTAGGATTCAGAAGATACTAGCATTAATGTTTTCAACCAGAAAAAAAGATAGCCTACCCCTACAGGTAGTGGGAAAACAGATCCAAGACCTACCAAGGTAAGTTCAACATGTGCTGCTCCTGGTTTGTTCCATACTTCATTCTTTGCAGTGGCTCTAGTCAACTTATGCTCAGCAGTCGGACATCTTTCAGATATTCCTGATAGCCGGAAACTGCCACAGCAGCATTTTCAGACTAAAGCCCTGAAAATGGGCTGGTATGAATAACATTGATCTTGGAAGAGTAAGGCATAAGAAGAAGAGTGTTTTCAAATACTAATGGGTTAATTCAATTCAGAAATGATGCTGTTGAATTCCTTCGACTTCTTTGTAAATCAGCTTTAATGTTATTTAGCATTGAGCCCAATTAGCAAACTGAAAATAATTGGTAATGGGATGAGCCTTTAGTTTCATATCACAATTAAAATGCATCCACTATAAACACCCCCATTGCACTACCTTAAATCTATAGCCCAGTCACAATCGTGTAAATGTCATGTAAATGACTTAGCAAGAAACAAATACAACATTAGGTAGGTGTGATCTTGAGTGGCCCAATCAAAGGTACCACATTTCAGTCAAAGGTACCAAAATTCAATAAACGGTATTTTTCAAATGAGTCTTACTTTATTTGCTGGAAACCCTTTTAGTTTGACTGGCATGTTGACAACCTGGCATCTCATAATTTTAATGAGCTACACAGCTTTTGGACAGAGCTGAACCAAAATTATCTATACCACATACACTGGCCTGCAGCTTATAGTATAACTTTCAGATCAGTTGTACCTTAGCGCTACCTTTGATAGTCACTATTCTTCCAAACAAGTATACTAAATATTACCCAACAAAGGCTGAGAGAGTCACTAGATAGCAGCAAATCAAGCAGCATGTTCATTAGTATGTACAGTATCCTCTTCCCCACCTGCTTGTTGCATCCACAAGCTGCCGTGCTGTTAATATTCACTGTGCAGCCTGTACTAAAGAATACTTGTAAATGGAACATAACACAAGAAAAATACAGGCTTTCCATAAACTACATATACACCAGAAGTACATATAGCAACCAAAGGCTGCTAATAGGCAACAGCAGTCTCAGTAAGATGAAACTAGTCCTAGATCAGAGATTACCAGTCAGATATTATATTTGCATGAGTGCTCCTGCAGAGGGGCCGGGGAGCTGCCACTCAGGAGATGTGTGTCTTTGAGAGACAAAAACTCATCTCTATCTAGAAAGGAAAGTGAGCCCACCTTTATTTCCCACACTGTCTCAGGGAGGACTGGCTCCTTCACACCCCTAATGGAAATGGAGAACAACTGGGAAGAACCTGACCCTCAGCACAACAGCCCCAGTTTCCCCTGCCCCAACCTGGGAGGAACCTGCAGCAGGAGCTGCCTCTCAGAGGTGATGTGCTCTGAGAGCATCCTGCATTAGCCAAAGCAGCACAAACTCCCGTGATCATTTCAACTTAGAAAGGAGTCGGGTTTTGCAGGGAACACACCCCTCTGAAGGTCACCCCAGTGACCACCTGTGATTCCTAAAACAAGAGAAATGAAGACCAAAGTTTCTTCACCCTAGTTTTCAGTTCTTCTACTGCTTTCCATACTGTGCCACAGAGGGCAGCAAGCGGGCTCGTGCTTTCATATTTTACTGGCTGTCAAAAATAGCAGTGTGCTTGTAAAAACCTTGTGAAACAAAGATAACCACAGGCTCTAGTAACAGGCATTTCTTAATATATATATATGAACACAAGAAAAAGTATACATAGAAGAGAGAACATAGGGTTGGGCAGAAATGTGCTACAACATTGGTACCAAAGACAGAACAAGAGGAAAAGGGGAATTTCACTGGCTCCTGCAAGAAGCTATGAAGAGATTAGATCAAAGAAAGCAAGCCAGTATGATGATATTATATACCTCCTGTTACCTTCTCTGGGACAGCTGGAGTCAGGTCTGTCCCTGCAATCCCTCAGTCAGCATTTTGTTCCTCTTTGTGACAACCACTAAGGAGACATGAAACACTCAGGCCTTAACTCCCCTTGTTGGATAGGCTCCGTAGAGCTTCAGTAATGTCAATATTGGTTTTGAAATAGCCAGCTATATGACAAAAACCCAAAGGTGCATTTCTCCACTCCACTGGAGGGAGGAAGCAAGCTGCCAGAAAAGATCAATGAGGAATGAATTGTTTCCTGTTAGGGATGTTTACAGCATGAAATATTTAAGCCACTCTGACCATAATGGAAGTGACTTAAATGAAGACTGACATCTGCTTTGGAAAGCAGCAATTCCTCATGCCAGAGCTTCACCCTGAGCCTTGGTGTTGAAGACCACATTTTATGCTAAGTTTCAGATCAGAAACTTGAGGGTTTTTCCAGCTTCAGGTTATTCAGATCTGGGCTTTCAACTTGAAGCAGCTCTTTAGAATATATCTTAGAAAAAGATGGTACACCATTACAGGGAATGATTCGCATATAAAGATAAGGAAGACTTTCTAGAATTTTCATCTTCCACAAAAAAAGTCTTGTGTGTGCTCATGCAGGTGCACTTGCTGTGTGTGGATGGGCATAAGAAAGGCATGGGTGACTATGGGTGTATGGAAACAAGCAAGTAAAAGATAAGAAAAGACTTATTAATTGAAAGAACAATTTACAGATTTTTATCAATTACACAGAGAATTATTAAAGAACACCACATAATACCATGTGAATGAAAACCCAGGAGCATTATAAAGAGTGGAGGAATGTTGAGACAAACATGAGTATCTCTCTTCCATATCCTATTGTGTATCCAAGTTTTTACCCTCCTAGACGAATCATCTTAATAATGAAAGTCCACTGTCATTGCAAGGACTCATGAGTACATGCAACGTACTTAGAGCTAAATTTCAGGCAATATATCAACATCCATCGGGCCATATACTGCAAATGTTTACTATTGAGACTATTTATTGGAAGAAACAACTGGTAGGTTGCACTATGTCATACTCACAGCTTCATGAAATCTTCCTTCAATCTTCAGGAGACTGAAACAACATGTAAGTTGAAGATACAAATACATTCCCTCGTGAACTCAGATCCTGAATTCAAAATGACTGATCATGGAAAGAGGTACACAGCTGGGTAAGGCTTTTTTGATGTTCTGACAGCAAAAGTCCATCTGAGTCAGTCAACTAAAAATATAGCTTAAAAAATGGAAGAGGTGTGACTTACTGACAAGTCTTCTCACCCACTCTTTTATAGACTTAGAACATGATAGATAGAAAATGGAAAAACATTTTGGTAAATTGTAATTAGGACTCCACACACAAATTAGTAATAGAACAGTGACGGAGCTCCTGCAATGCAACAGCTCAAGTCTCAGTTAAGAAACACAGCAGGCGGGGAGAGGATGAGCCAGAAGAGTCCCACAGGGTGAGAGTACAGAAGGAGACTCACTGGATCCTGCTTCACCTCCAAAACCAACTGTCCTGATGGAGCACTGATATGAATAATAATAATAATAAAAAAAAAATATCTATTAACAAAGCCAGGAATATGAAGGTGAAGCCTGAAGGACTAGGTCTGCTCAGGTTCACAGGTTTTATTTTTCTTTTTCCTTTTGCTCTTTTTTTTTTTTTTCTTGACAACTTTTCAGCTAAAATGTTCAAAGCCACCTGTCCTGGGACTCCAAACCTCTTAAACAACTTTGAAAATCTCCACCTTGCTGTCTGCTTTGTTTACTTTACCATGTATTTCAATTGTCTTGCTCCAAAGGAGGATTACTAACTCAACTTCTTTTGCTCAGTTAAAGTGACTGAAAAGCTGAGGTCCACTTTCAGGTGTTTCCACTCAATTTGAACATTTCGACAGCTGTAATATCAAAGAGGACATTGTTTCTAAAGTATCCTGAAGGATGATGTTCTCATTCCAAATAGCTAAATGAAATTTGATCTGTACATAACATATACAAGAACACCAAAAATTTCTTGTCTGTGGATTGAAGAGTTTCTCAGTTGGGTCCCCTTTACTTAAATTTTTAGAAAGGCAGAAAAAGTTCTTCTTTTCCAAATAACATATTTACAAAGGAATATTGTTGTGATCCTCAAATTATCATTTTGCAAACAAGCCTAATTCACTGAGGGTAGAATCAGGTTACCACGAGAGTGAGAGCTACTGAACAACAGCTCATGCAAGAGAACTGGAAAATTAAAGTGATATCACTGTCCACATTGCACTAAACCAGAAAAAAAACAAATGGACAGTACCTGAATTCATGCTAGCAGGCATCAGGACAGCTAACCTAGACAGGGCAAATTTAAAAGTGGTAGCTAAAGGCACACAAGACTGAAAGAACATAAGGAAATTTGACAAATACATAACCAACTCAGGAATACGGTAGTATGCAAAAGTCATTTAAACTTTTCAATGCTTTTTCAAATGCTTTAGAAAGGGAACCATCCTATTTGCATCTATTGGTGTTTTAAGATGAAGGCTATGCATATCTGTGCCTGAGCTGGCTGGTGCTGGGATTAGCTGGAAGCTGTCAAGTATTATTAAATCTGTCTCCCTGTGTCCAAATAAAGCTATCCCATCTGTCCTTGCAGCAGGTGAGTTTGGCCTTTTAAAGAGGACCATGAGACATCTTCTGTGACTTACACCAATGGTGCTATGGCATGGCAGTGACATATGGAAAATGTGATGTTACTTGGGTGTTGAACAATAGGCTTTTAGTCATTGTTAATGCAGGTGGCAGACAAATGCATGGCAAGCCATGCTCAGTGTTTTCCCCCTTGAATATCAAATGAGTTCACCCCTAAGCAAATCTTGAATTCATTCCTGGTGTTTGGTCAGAACATTTGACTTTAGGCCAGGACTAATAAGCAACTCCTAAAATGCAGAGGAAAATGTATTCGTGGGGAATTAGCAGTTTCATTTGGCTTTCTTTTTGATGATTAATGGAAAAGTTTTAGATCTGTCCCAGCAACAGAGTTAAAGAGTTGAATAAATGGAAGAACTTAATTAATACACAATAAAAATAAAGTTGGCAAACATCTGAGGAAAGAGAAAAGTCCCAATAGTAGCTTGTTATTGAACTAACCACAAAAATCAATACACTAACAGTAACGGTGTGCTTCAGAAATCACAGCCTATCTGCCAAGGCACAGCACAGGTGGTCAAAGGAATTTGAAATACTTTTATAGTTTTCTAATAGGTGTTCTTGTCTGTGCTGCAAGATTTCAGACCAGTAAATGTGGTTCCTCTTACATCTATTTTTTCATACTTGTCCACTCAGAATGACAACCAAGAACCACCTCTCAGGCACTTGAGTATGTAAAACATGCTGACGGATAAGGCTTTAATAATTAAGTATTTCCAGCAATTGTTCCAAACTAATTGGAAGATGTTAAAAAAATGTTCGGAATTGTTGCACTACTACTGTTTGAAACCATCCACTGAAAAGAAAATTCTTTAAGTTTGATTTAATATTAGTGTGAACTCTTGCAGCTTGTCATATGGCTGCTTAGATGTGTTTCTGGTGTTTCACGTCAGTCACACATGACAGGCCATGCTCTGGTGATTACATCTCCCATGATGGACACTCAGTGTACAACCAGAGAACAGGCTGTGTGTTGTAGACCAACGCTGGTCCCTACAGGAGGAAGGAGGCAGCAGGTACCTCAACTACCTCTCCTGGGAGGCATTAAATCAGCTCAGAAAATTAACAGCAAATAAACTCAAAGGGAAGATGTTCCTATTCAGTTCAACACAATTAAAATCTTTGTTTCAGATTAGCCACACTCAAAATTAAATAGTTACTTTGCTTTTTCTTCCAAGAAAAAGAAAACACTGGTAAAAAATTTCTAAAGGAAAATGTATGTTTTCCAAAAGACAAGTTTTATGTTAATGTTTGCAGAAAATGTTGTAATAAATAGTAACACAAATCAAATAAATCCTCTTTCATTTGCAAACTGCTTGAAACTGTCACAAAACTTAATCCTGTCAAGAGATAGCCTGTTCCTAAACTACAAAAACAAATTGCCTGTCTGATTTTCAAGCTATTTTAGCTTCCAAGTTCATACCAAAATAACAAAGATAGTTTCTGAGCTGTAAGCTGTAAGGGCTAGCATAATCAAAATTTTAGTTAAACAATATCTCAATTTTTACTCTTTTCTAAGCTGGGTGCAACATATTTTATATGCTTTCAGAAAATTTCAGATATATGTCTTATTACATAACATCCCAGCAACCTTAGTATGTGTTCTCAAATCATGACTTTTTTAACAGCAGGCCCAAATTTAAAATAGAGAGATGTGTGAGATGCCTATTGCTGTATTAATACGTGAATACCAAAACAACTGTCCATGATGAAATATTGGTGCTGAGACGACATAATACAAAACAAAGCACAAAGATGTCGTGTATAAAAGAAACAGAACTTCACAACAAAAACTAAGTGGAAAAAATAGTCAAGCGATTTTGCAGAGGGCATGTTACCAAAAGCCTTTTTAACTGTTGTTGTAATAAATAGCAAAGCTCTCCTTAAAGCCACAGAAAGACAGGCATATCAGGAGCCCTTTCATTTGCCATTCCTTATGTTCCCCACTGGGAAAACTTCCATCTAATCTTTGGCTTCACACCTCTAACCCCAAAACAGAAACTGAACAAAAGAATATATTTTCTTACATATTTCTGTGTTACATCTGCCTTTTAGTTATGCACCCACAATTTCCAGTACTACAGGGGAAAAGCCTGCCATTCCTTCAAAAACAGATTCCACTGAAAGATGGTCCTCAGAGCCATGAGAACATTTATGGGTGATTAAAGTATGCTTAGAGAATTGTTTTTCTTGGTGTACAATCAACTTAGATTCCAGCTCAGTTCCCTTTCTGAAGGAAGGACATTATGGACCAATCACTTGAACTGAAGAAAGCCCCAAATAAAGCCTGTTAGCAGTAGCTGTCTCTTTAGTTCAGACATTTTGACTTCAGCGTACTCAAAAAAACCAAGTTGTGCCAGACACCCTGGGTATAAACATTTCAAAATCAATCAAATCATTGTTTATGATAGGAGTTATAATAATATTTAGGTAACAGCATTATGACCAGATTAAAGGTTGACTGTGCATCTAATTTCATATTTAGCAGGTCCCTTAGCTATTCTCACTTTTAGTGCTGAGGTAATAGGATCTTTTTGCTAATTAAATGTTAATATGCAACAAAGGAGAAGCACTGGAAAACAAATCCATTTTGGGGCTTCGTATAAACAGCTCTTTGAACACAATTAAAGTGTAAGAAATATAACACCAGTCTTAATGCGCTAACAAGAGCGGCGATAAGCCATAGAGCAAACTCCAGACCTGAATGCTGGATGAGCAAACCTAATTAGCTTAATATCCAGATGCAGGCCATCAGGCTAGTGGAGTATTATTTTATAAACTGAGTGCCCATTTAAAAGGACACCCCAGTGGTACAGCTCCTGCTGCAAGGGAAATCAGCATAAAGCCTGGAAGTGGGAACAGGATTTAAGAATGCACCTCTATCACAGAGTCCCATCTCCTCACCAGCCACTTATTTTTATTTCTCTGACCCAATTTCTCTGTTTATACTGTAAAACTAAAAATATTTTCTAGCTTATTTCATAGAAATATTGTGTCAATGATGTAACATGAGTGTTAGATGTTGTTGGTTCAGGACTAAATAAACATTTGGTAAAATGTGGTGTTGCTAATTATATTATAGTACAGTGACATTCAGTGGTCTCACCTGGATTCAGACCTTTGCAAGGCAAGGCATTTCACAACACACCACAGGATACATTTCTTTGCAAAAAAATATAGTTCACAAAATTATGAAAACGTGAATTCAAAAAGGCGGAGGAATCATTAAATCATTTAGATTGGATAAAACCTTTAAGATCAGAGTCCAACCATAAACCTAACACTGCCAAGACACACTAAACCATGTCCCTTAGTGCCATGCCTATACTTCTTTTAAATACCTCCAGGGATAGTGACTGTCAAGCACTTCCCTGGGTGGCCTTTTCCAATGCTTTTGTGAAGACCAACCCTCTCTATGAAGAAATTTTTCCAAATACCTGATATAAATTGGTATTTCCTTTCATCCCATCTCTTGCTACATGGGAGAACAGACTGACACTCAACTGTCTACAATCTCCACAAGGGTGTTGTAGAGAGTGATAAGATCTCTCCTTAGCCTCCTTTTCTCCAAGCTAAACAACAACCCCAGTTCCCTCAGCCACTCCTCCTAAGACTTGTTCTCTAGACCCTTCGCCAGCTTCATTGCTCTTCTTTGGACACACTCCGGCACCGTAACGTTCTTCTTGTAGTAAGAAGCCCAGAAGTGAACAGAGTATTTGAGGTGTGGCCTCACCAGTGTGGAGTACAAGAGGACAATCACTTCTCTAGTCCTGCTGGCCATACTATTTCTGATATAGGCCAGGATGCTGCTGTTCTTGGCCACCTGGGCACACTGCCAGCTAATAGCCAGCTGTTGAAAACAGCCCCAGGACCTTTTTTGCCAGGTAGCCTTCCGGCCACTCTTCCCCAAACCTGTAAGCATTGCATGGTGGTGTTGTGACGCAAGTGCAGGACCCAGCACTCAGCCTTGCTGAACCTCATATCACTCAGCTTGGCCCATAGAATCAGCCTGTCCACATCCCTCTGTAGAGCCTTTCTACTGTCAAGCAAATCAACACCCTTGCTGAATTTGCAAACTTAGTGAGGGTGCACTTGATCCCCTCATTCAGATCATTGCTAAAGAAATTAAACCAAACTGGCCCAAATACTTAGTCCTGGGAACACCACTGACTTTAATGCTATTCATCACAATTCTTTAGGTCCAGCCACTCAGACAACATTTACCCAGCAAAGAGGACACCTGTGCAAGGCATTAGCAGCCAGCTTCTCCAGGAGAATGCTGTGGGAAGGTGTGGTAAGTGAAGGCTCACCACAGCTGTAAGGAAACTTTACCATCACACTCATATAGGTAAATACAAAAATAATTGAGACATATTTTTAAGATGTGCACTCAAGTTTTAAGAATAATACTTCACACCCACAAAGTACCCTTCATCTGAAACTGTTCAAATATTTAAAGATGATAAATTGAGCCACCCCACATTTGAGACATAAGGAATCATTATTGGTTTTAGAATAATGTATTTAAAGACAATGGATTCAGATGAAGGAGCCATGGCTGTGCTGACCCTCTGTAGCTCTGTCACCAATTTCAGACAAAGCTAGCATGTCACTGAATACTGTGAGACTAGAAGAGACTTCTACGGTCATTAGATCTGTCCTTGTGGATGAATTGAAGCACATTCTTCCCAAAGACATAATGATGACCTGCAAATCAGCATGACTTTGGGATAATCACATTACTGAAGAAAACAAACAGTGCTTTGTTTTGGTTCTAAGCTAGAGTCTTCTCACTGCTGTTGGCTTGATGACAATTGCTTTTTGATTCTCTTCTCCCTGTAGGCTATCTCTCACTGGAGTTTGGTTCCTGCTTGAGGGGCATTCACCAGTATCAAATCTGTCCCTCAACTTGCTCCATTCATCTGTGCTCAAGTAACTGAAGTAGAGAGATATTCCCAATTTGGATATCGCTGGGTTTTACCACGGGATATTTGTGATGGGCACCTTTAATAATAATTTGTGGGGCTGCAGATCATACTAGTCATTCTGACACAAGGGAAAAATAAAAGGTGTAGTTTACTACTTATGAAAGTATGTGTGCATATATATCTACATAACACATTTAAGTGTATATCATAATGATATAGATATAACTTGATTATAATAAGGAATTCTAAATGAGGGAATCTTTTTGACACTGTACTAAAACCAAATTTCACCAAGTGAATGACATCTGACAAAATATCTTTGTGAATAATCAATGAAAAATCACCAAAGAAACCCAAAAAGTGAGACTCGAGCTGATGTGTTCCATCTGAGAAAATATTACGAGGCAACTGTGGCATGACAGAGGGAAGACAAGATTCCTTGAGAAAAAAAAAAAACCAGCAAAGTTTTGGTGGCACAAACCCATTCACATTGCCAATGTGCAATGAAATACTATCTCAGAATGTGAGATCACCTTAAAAATGCATGCAGTAAAATGTTTAGTTTAAGTTGTTTAGGATTTTGTTTGGAGATTATCAATTTTCCCAGTGTGGGGTCAGCTTTCAGCAACTTTTTTCATGCAAACACATCTTGTTAGCAACATAAACATGCTAAGCTGCTTTAGTCAGAAGTTAAACATTTCATTTTTATGGTAATGACTAATATGCCTAGAGTATTTTAAAAAAAAAATCCAAAACAAAACAAAAACCCAAACAAAAACTTCACTCCAACTGCAAAATGTATTTTGGAATTTCATTAAAAATATTACATTTCAGAAATAAATCAAAATAGGAGGTTGAATGTGTCCTTTATTATTCATAGCTTGGTTTCTTAAAGAAATATTACAGACTTATGCAGCCTTGCAGAATTATGTTTTATGAGCTGTGAAAGCTCCAGCATTCTCTTAAGAATGATAAAATATCAATCAGTCACCTAACAATTTTTAACTCCCCATCCATATTTCTAAGATCTTTCCCACTTTTTTTTAACCTTATTAAAACCAGGCTCCTTTACATGGTAAATTCTGAGTTTTTCTTCAAATAATCCCCTTTATTTTAGTAACTAATATTTTAATAACTACATTAGTTTCTTGACCTTTTATTTTCTTTTTTTTTCTTTTTTTTTTTTTTTAAGTTGCAGTTTTAAATTACTTGTGGGTTCATAGATTTGCTCCTGTGGTCCTTAAGAAAACTCAGAACCTGTGTAGCATGAAACCATGATACCATCCCAGGAAACTAGCATAGTATTATAGCTTCCTCTCAATGTTTTAATAGAGTTATCGGGATAAAAATATGTGCATTTGTTGTTCTGCTTAAACATCACAAGACCAAAAGAGTTAGTTTCCCTACTGAGACCTTGCATGAGGCACACCTTAAAGTAAAAGTCTGAGATGGTTATCGTCTTTGTCTCCATTTATTAATTTTACAAACCAATGTTCTGGAGATGGCCTCAAATCTAGGTTCATGACAGGAATTGCTCTGTTAGGGAAGTGTAGTGTGGGCTGAACTCTTTATGACTGTGGACTATTACCAGGTTTGGCAGGACTCTACAGGAGTAACAACATCTCTTCAAATAAGGCCTGTGATTCAACTAGCAAAGCTATTACGCAGGTCAGAAGTGAAATGCATTAGGCAGACTGTGTGAGAAACTCTGTAAAGAACAGAAAAGGCTTTTGCAAGATGACATATGGTAGAGGCAGTGCACATATCTGAAACAGCAGAAATGGGGAAGGTTGAAATCAGAATGTGAGACACGGTCACGGAGCTGGGTGAAGGTCACAGGCCTGCAGTAATGAAATGTTGCAGGCCCTGAATGAGCTGCCTGGGTAGCTCTATCTGACAGCAGCTTTGACTACATAATAACATAAGCCATTGCAAAAAACATATTTACCCTAAAAATGTCAAAGAGAAAACCTGAAAATGTTAAGTCTCATAGTCAGTGATGACTGTTGAGCCAAGACACAAATTCTACTTATAGAACATACAGCAATAACTAATTAATAGGCAGATCAAAATAAATCAAAAAAGATATATTCAAAACAAAGCTATCAGCAAATACATTAAAATAAATTTATAATATATTCCCTTTCATTTCTCTTGTGAGTTTCTCTTCTCCACCTAGACCATCTCTGATACATGCACACAGTGAAGCAACTGTATACCTCAGTCAGAAGCTTAAAGCACTTTCCAGAATACTTAGTCATTTCAGTACAAAAGTAGCCAGAGAGATACTCAGTCAAACCTCCCCAGTCAACCACCCACTTACACAGTAAGACATCCCAGGTCCCAAATAACAAACCTAGTATTTTTCAGTATCTGAAATCATCAGATTATGGTCTCACCAGGGTCTAACACAGTTTAAACAGTGTTGTGGGGGAACAGGGTTGGAGGGGACACAACACACATGACACAACTGAAAAAAACACAAGCACTCAAGCAAAAAGTTCCAGCTGGCTTCTAATAACAGAACCAGAGTTCAAAGGGTATATAATTCCCTGGCTGAGCTGTCCTGAATAGAACTCTAAAGTCTCTGTGATAAGATTACGTTTCCTGACAAAAAGAAAAACTCCTTTAGATACGCCCTACAGATGAAAGTTGAAAAAATCTGCTCTATGTATTGATAATATTTTTAAAAATGCTTTGCAAGAAGAGCTGAGGCATTCAGTGTAATTTACAAATTAATTCACCCCCTTTTAAAGAAGAAACTGAAATTAAAGATTGGCAGGGTAGAAAAAAAAATATCAACAAAAGAAGGAAATCTGCAAGTCATCATTGCACAAGTGACTCACAGATTATCCTTCCATCTCCTGACTCTTTTCCATGAAATGTGGCAGGAGAAACATTACAAAGTAAAAGAGCAGAGGGCTGAGCATGGGGCATGTCAAACAGCTGAAATTAACTACAGGGTCAGCAGTATTTCCAGGCTGACATGCCAAAGTGCAATTTCCTTTTCCAAATTGGTGGTTAAGTGGGCCAGAAGAAACTCCACAGTAACTGGAAGATGCAAAGGAGGCAACGGAATGGAGAACAGCAAAAAACTTATTTATGAATGATACATCAAAGCAAAAGTGTGCAAGGTGACGCAGAGGACAGATTTTTTGCCTACAGAGAAACTTTTCTAGACCTTAGCGAGTACAGTTACTACAGAGTAGAGAAGAAAGAGGACAGACTCATGTTGGTTATACCTGTTACCAGATAGAAAGAAGTGTCACCTGGGGCAACAGCTGCAAAGTATTAACTCACAATGATTTCAGGTGAAGTAAAACAAAAGGTGTAAGGTAGAAACAAGAGGGACAGGTAAAGTCACAGAAAAGCTGATAAGTTGAGACAGAAAAGAATCCACCTGGACTTTGAGCAGTAGAGGTCAGAGAAGGAGAAAGTAGCAATAAGGCAAGATGGACAGTTAATGTTTTCCTTCCTGAATTGTGACTGTATGGCTAAGTGCACACAGAGGCAGCAGGTCTGCTCTTGTTGATTTCTTTCAAGCCGCATTATAAATCAAGCAGCAACCCCTATTACTATCTCTCTGAATTAGCATTCCCTCAGGGAATTTAAATTTCTTCTGCATATTGAAGTCATTTGCCCATTGCTTGCTCTCCAACAAGTTACTGGGTTGAGCATTTTGCAACTTTTAAGTATTTTGACAGTGCAGAAGCATTTAATTTTATGCTGTCCTTACCCTAGAGATTAAACTTCTCACTAGCCTGCAGCACATTGGCCAAGAACTCATCAGGACAGCAAGGCAAAAATGGGTCAAAAAGTCCAGGTAGAAAGAATGTTCCAGTTCACTGTATTACACGAATGCAGCCTGGAAGGGTCACTTTCCACTTTATCAGAGCATTCTATTAGAGCACAGAGACACAAAACTGTAGCTTTCATAAGAATTTTGGCGGAAGTTTTAGATTTCATCTCACCAAACCATACTTCACATTTAGTTTATCAGTAAACAGGGGAAAAGAACAGGGCTGTGTACCTTCTAAGAATTAAATCTGTTTATATTCCTGGTGAGAGAAAGGAAGACAGGAAAGGTATACCCAGATCTTTGGGGAGGCGAATCAAAGAATGCTTGGATCTTAAAGAATGAGACCTTGAAAGTCCATGTATGGATTTTAGTAGAAAGAATCTACCTTAGCCCTGCAAGGAAAACAGCATGGGATTTATAAGTGGATTCCAGCAGAGCAGAGCTAGGCAGACAGAAACAGAAATCACATGCCTGTATCTTATCAAGAGGAAGCTAATGTTGCACATCAAAAAAGTGGGTTTTAACAATATTATTTACAGGTCATTTGTGCATGCTGCCCCTTACCTACGTCATCAATGATTACTGATGATTTGGGGCAATTAGATGTGCTTCCACTCCCTGGCTGATGAGACCCTTAGAGCCCTATTAATTTTAGGTGAGAACTGGATTAGCAGTGTTCGCTACATGATTTAGGAAGTCAGTGTTTCTTCACATCTCTCCTACATGGGGAACTTGCTACATTTTTATAACAGGAGTTTCAAACATCTGATTCAAGAGGCCTCCCTTGTAAGACAACAGCATAAACCCACTGATTTTTCTGAAAGCAGCAAATTCTCCCTAATGGTGATTCCCCCACAGCTGAAGCTGTCCAACAGAAAAATGTTCTGTCTGTGCTCTAACTCTTTTTCATTTATTTTATTTAGTTAGCCAAGCTTCAATATTGCCATTACCTAATTGCAAGCACTTTGTTTGAAAATTCTGGAAAGTATGGTTTACCTGAAGTTGTAGAGTAAGTTAGTTAGACTATTGATTTCTACGTTTCTCACCTCTTGCACTGGAATACATTTCTCCCTACAGGGCAAAATACATTTTCCCATCTATTTCTTGAATACTGTAATTCTCAAATGGAAGCCATACACCACTGATAAACAGCCTATCAAAACTGTCACAGAAAAAAATTCTGCCACTTTGCTTTGTAGGCTCAAGTCAATGTAACAGTATAAGCCACTTATCCGTTAATCTTCTTTTCATTGTAGCAGAACACTCCAACATATTATCCTGAATTTCCTTTAGCAGGTGTTCAGTAGCAGCAGGCTCCCATTAAACCAGGCTGCCTTTTCTTCATGCTGTAACTGTACTCACACCAAGGACAAGATGGGAGCGCATCTGTGTTTCAATCCTGAATGACCTCCCAGAGCAGGAGTGCTACCAATTACATGTTACCACTATGAGCACTCCCACTAGGAAAACAGGTTAGAATTTTGTACGTCATCTAATTTTGTTTCGTAGTGGCAGCTAATATCTGTTATTTGCCTGCAGAGCTGGAAGCATGAAAGACTACTGTCCTATGACATTTCCCATTTTGATCTTCTGTAACATACCTCATCTTCAACCATCCAGTGCAGCTCTAGAATGCAGTTCAAGAGCTCATCAGGTTGAGGTAGTTGAGATAGAGAAAAGAATTAGAAAGAGAATGGCTGGTGATAGTTTAACAACAAAACTGAAAACCCACTAGTTTAAAAACTACTTTCTGTGACTATGTCTAAATGAGAAAGTTTTCTAACACAACAAAGAGGATCAGTAGGTCAGAGCAGTTGGTACTCAGGTGCCTACATCACCATCGTATAAATTCCACTGTTACTTCAGATTAATCTGTTTTCTGGGACCAAAACATTCTCACTATGCACATGGTGTAAAGCTTGGTAGTAGATTGATCCTTGGTTCAGGCACACATGCTCCCTTCAGGATTTGAAGTCCTCTGCGTATGTACCCAGATCACAGCTTTTGGTTGCAGTTCTTAGAAAATCTATCTAACATGAACCAAAACCACAGAAAAGAATTGTACCAAGAGGTGGTTAAATGGGGACAATCACAGGATTCGTTTCAAAACCACACTACTTCTCTGTATCAAAATGCTAACATAGAGCCATCTTTTATTTTGGCTGTAATAAGATAATTAAAAATTAACAAATAGGACTAAAAAAAAAAAGTTGAATAAAGGGAGTAAGTGTGGATTGGATATGGAACATAGAAAGATGTAGAGCTATGGAAAGAGGGCCTTAACACCCAAGAACTGTGACAAACTACATGAATTTATTCATATCACATGGGAAACCTAGGGCACATCACTTAATTGTAAGGTACGGTTCACTTACTTTGTCTGTCAGAGTGTAGAAAGGGAACTCAAGACTTTTTTGTCCCATTTTTTCAGCTGAAAAAGTACTATCTGAGGAGATGGGTAGAAAATTTCACAAATGTATGTCCTGCATGATTTTATAATCAAAGGGATACTCCCATGGCCTGAAAATCTACCCAGCTGTTCTAGTCCCCTGAATATGTTAATGGGAATACAGTATTCTCAGTCTGGGATCCAACAGTTTTCAACCCTGTTGGTTTTCCAAATTGTTCATTTTTTTTCAGTCCAACAAAGCTGTAATATTTGCTAAGGGCATTCAACCCTGATGGGCTAAGACACTGTGGTATGCAAGAGCTAAATTATTTGGCTGAGGTTTGGAAGTGATTTGTGGTCCTGGGAATCGTTAAATGCCAAAATATTTTTTAAAATATGTCTATACAAAAAAAGAGTATCTATCAAAAATGTTCTTGTTTGAAAAAGTCTTTTTACCTTCAGAGATATTATTCTATGTTCATTTTGTTGCTGTAATTATTTCTTTTTTGAAATTTCTTTTTTTGAAATAATCAAAGTAACAAAGTGAACATGGAATATTTTTGTTATAAAATGAGGTCAAGTTGTCCATTTCTTCATATATTAAAATGTTAGTCAAGACTCTTATCAGATTTTATGAATGGACAAGAGATTATGTAGATGGTATTCTTGTACTCTTACACTCAAAAGACTGGTAGTGATTCTGCAGGGAAAATGGGGAAAATGTAATTCAGATAATACAGTGCCTAACACATCCTTCCATAGCAACTAACACTTTGACAGAAAATTAGACAGTTTTAAAATCTTATAAAATTAACTCATATGTAGTAATGTCATTAGAGAAGTTACTGGAAGTGCTAATGCAAATTTCCTTTTGAGTGGGATGATGAGATTAATTCCTTGTGTGGAAACCTTGCATAAAACTTGAGCCCTTCCACTTCTTTAGCTCTAATATGAGTGTTATAAGTGGGGTGGGTGTGATATGTAGGCCTTAGGTTGGCTGTGAACACTGGCTGAGGAGATTCAGGTAGCTACTTCTGTTTGGCTCATCAAATAACCAGCAGAAGCCTGGAAAAATATTTTCAATAAAGGCTGAATTTCTCAGATCAACAGTTTTACCATATCCAGTCTATACACAATACAACAGATCTGAGTCATTCTGTTTATAGGGCACAACCAAATCACTAAGCAAAGGACAACAGAGAAAATGTAATAGCTTGAAAACCATTACTACAGAAACATTACCTTAAAAATTTCACTTAACACTGTAACATGACCTTCCAAGGAGGAGAAATGAGAGGTGAAACATCAGAGTACCAAACTATAAAAGACTATGCTACGCTTTGGTTCCAGCTGAGGTATTCTTATTCTACGTTTTCTGATCTATACCAAATGCTAATAAAGAGCTACAGGAGCTTCTAAGTCTTTATATGTTAATTAATCTTTCATACCTAAATTAAAACTATAAACTGAAATACAGAGATTTACTGATAAATTAAGGCAGAGAAAACAGTTCAAAAGTGAGGTCAGGATGGGCACTGAAAACAGAAACATGTAACAAAGTATGCAAGTCAACAAGGAAGACTACTAATCCAAATCTATAGTTCTTATCCAAACTGATCCAGATCTCTAGCTCAGTATATACTGTCTTTTCAAGTAGAGGATGCAAAGACAGGTATTACTTACTGCAGACATGAGAAAAAATAGAACTATACAACTCCTAACAGCATTTAAATTTACTGAATTTTAATTTCAAAAAGAAACTTAAAGGTATCTTCTGCTACTCCTTCCATACCAAACTTGAGACATTCATTCATCAGAAGAGGAGGCCAGAAGAATGCAGTAGATTTGGATAGCTTTATCAATAATATCTGGAACAATACAAGCTATTATACAAAATGCACTTTTGTGGGAATATGAGTCTCACTCATTACCCCAGAAAGATCACTGCATCCCTTGAGTGTTTGCGTCATCCATCCCCCCCCCCCCTTTTTTTTTTTTTTTGTAATTTCCTCATATGCATCAAATGATGGCCACTCCCAGGCAAAGGTACTGGACTTGAGGAACCAACAGCTTGATTCAGGCCAGCAAATCCAGCCATACACCCCCTATGTGCTTCATAAATTCCTTCTTACAAAGTAACTGAAAATTAAAATGTAAAGGAAATCTGACATCCAGATCTCCAGATCCCTGGCACTGAATTTGGTCATTATCTGTTAATCTAGAAAAAATTATTCCTTCTCTTCTCTGCCCTTCCCAGAGCTGCAGGAAGACTTTTTTTTTTTTTAAAAAAAAAAAAGGCAAAAAAACCCCAAACTCTAGGAAAGACAAGATTCAAAGTCATATGACCAACAGCCAACACATTCCAGACATGGGAAACACACATACAGTGTAGCCAAGATCCTATAAATGTCAAAGAAAATTTGTGGTGTTTTCAGATATATATTTGGGAATAATTTTTATTCTGGTCCCTTCTTGGGGTGTTTATCTGAGAGTGCACCAGGTGCATACCAGCTCTGGGTGAAGTACTTCCAAGTTATTATGCCAAAGTAGAAGCGTGTTACAGCTCTCATTTCACTGCTTTTATTGTTACTCATGGTGATAGAAGAAAAGTCAGTCAAATAGCACATGTCATTGCTTAGGAGGCTTCTGTACATCTTAAATTCTGCAAGGGTTAGAAGGATATACGTGGAAGGACAAAGACTGTTTACAAGCAGCTGGGATCACAAATTCCCACAGAGATTTCCAATACAGTTAACAGAAACTCTGTTTTTCAGAAAGGAGCTTAAGTTGCCAGGTCATACAGGTGCCAAACCAGAAACTGAGCCATAAAAATATAAGCTTACCACAAAAATGTCCTCATTTGCTAACTCTCCCAAAGGAGCGTTTGTTACTTTCTGAGAGTACATGCCTCCCGAGAGCAAAGTGAACAGAAATGTTTATTTTTGGACTCTGGAAAGGGCTGTTATTCCATATCCTTCCCTATTTTCCTGTTTCCTGACCAAATATTTTCCTTTCTCCTAAAAGAAATGGTGGAACTTTCTTACTGAACTACAAAGATATTTGAAATTTCTTAGAAAATTTCACAGTTCAGAGCAACAAAATTAGCTATAGAGTCCATGATGTCTACACAAGGTATTGTTCATGCTCCCTTCACATAATTTCTATGTCATGTTTAAGTGAACTTTTCTAACAGTGCAAGACATTCTCTTCTGTCTTCTAACCAGGAGAGCTGGAAAGTCTAACTCCATTTCATGGAAACTTGTATTTGTTCATTGATTTTTCCTTTGTCTCAGCCCCTTCCTGCAGTAATTCTTGTGATTATGACAGTCACATCTATATGAGATACCCAGTTTTGAGTACACAGTCCTTCGCAGACAGAAGTGGAACCTGAATCTGTGTTTTCCCTCTTCTTCACTCTGGAAACTCCATGCAAACCCCCAGAAACTTTTTCCAGTAAAGCTGTATATTAAGATGGACAAAATTAAAACAAAATTAATGACAAAGGAACATATGGCTCCTACACCCCCCATGTCAAGTTTTGTTTTTGCACCTAAGAAAACTAGGAGAAGATGAGTTCCTGCTCAAATAGCTATATAAACACAACCAGGTACAAAGCTGTATGTTCCACTACTTCAGTGGCATAAGCACACCAATTTCTTGGAAGTAACTGCAAGTTACATTAAAAATTTCTTATTTAATGTTATTCTTACATGTGTGCAAAATGAAACCTTAAAGCTGAGAGAGCATTTAAGATTACCTAGCCCAAGGAACTATTTTATCACATATTTAGAGGGGCAGGCTTTTGATTATGAAATAGTTCATATATGGAGAACTCCAAATATCACAAAAGAGGTGGCAGCCAGGCACCAGCAGTTGAGACATTGGACAAAATGGACTAAATTCCAGAGCATTTTATCCTTTGGCAGCAGAATAATCAGGTTTTCAATATAACATAAGAGGATAAGACAGTCACAGAGCTGTGTTAGCTATCCACCAAAAAGATTGCTCATAATGACACTGTCTTTAATTGGCTTTTAGTGTGTCTGTTACACCACTGTTTTCTGTTGAATAAAACACAAATTTTTTATGGGTGTGCAATATCCCTTCCATTTCCATCGATAAGAGACAGCGTCTCATTTAATTCATGTGGTATTTGCTGTTGGAACAGCAGCTGGTTTTACCACAAGATACTCTCACCCATTACCAGAAAGTTCTGACCGGCCACAAGAAGCCAGAAAATGATGATGCTGAGGATCTGATGTAGTGAAAAACTTGTTTTCATGCCTTCAGGTCCCCCACCAGCAGCTATCCTGCATGTATAACTATGTAAGTTACATATGAAAGCAGAAAGCATAGATAGATATGCAAGTAAGGAAATTTCAATATGATTGGAGAGCTCTTAGGAGACAGTGAAATTAAACTGTGGATTTTTATCAAATTCAGCAAAAATACAAGTATACATATTCAGTAGTTTGATTCTAGATTGTTTTGGGCTAGTATTGCCCCAAATTTAGTAATTTAATTAATTTATATCCTCTGGTGAGCTTACATATGGAAAACCCACTACTATGGCTCACATGTAGCAGATATATGGTTGCGGATAAAGATTCTCTCTCATAGTTGTGTAAAGATTCTCAAACAGTTCCCCATATAGAATCCTCTGGTCCCTCACTCCTCTGAAAACTCCTCCTTCAATGCTCCATTACAAAAAAAAAAAAAAAAAAAAAAAAAAAGTAATTCATGGATATGAGATCACTTTCAATGCAACTAAATTAAAGCCAAACGAATCTTTTTTGTACACCATTCTTTCATTGAATGAACATTTATCCAAAGTGAAGACTCAACAATGTGTCCACTTAATACTGTACAAAATATTGATGCTCAATGAATATTTTAATTCTCTGAAACAGAAGTTATAACTTTAAAATCAAATTAGTTACTTGATTTAGACAGAGGCCTCAGATTTCAGCTAAAAACAGTTTGCTAAAAAAAGTATCCATTATTTTGGTTAAAAGTTTTATTTTATTCAGTGTGATTTTTTTTTTAGAAAACATTTTCTTCAAAAATGAAGTACTTGCACAAGTTTGTTTTGAAGTCAAGCTCTGGACATTATAGACAATTTGAAGAACTCCCAGTCAGTGCCATCTTTATTAAAAGGCAGTCTAAGAAAAATGTTTGCATCACTGTGCTATGTATTTGAATAACTAGGTTTCTGAAAATAAGCTTCTAACTCATATTTAAATATTTAGAAATGCACTGTGGTTTTAAAAAGCACTGATCTCAGTAGCTCCCCATCTGGAATGATGAAAGATGTGGAAGCTTATGTCTCCTCATACTTTCAAATTTCACTTAAGGTCCAGACCTAGATTTTCTTCTAATTATATCTGTTGAATTTTCCATTATCTCAAATTTCACTCTGCATAGAAGTACAGGTGAACATTCAAAAAACAGTTAGTCTTTTCCCCCTCTGTGGCCTAAGAGAGCATTACTTCCCAGCTTCAGTGCAGTGGCTAAGAAGTATTATCTGCCATTATTCTTTGCATCACACTCCCCTTTCATGAATGTTCAGAGAGTAAAGGCACAGTCTGAGCATCACTGGTAGCTCTCATTGGACAGAGTAAAACCTCTATGTGGATAACAGAACTTGTGCCAGTAAAAGAAAACTCCTCTCATCCATCAGATGATGCCACTACCTTTCTGTTACGATCTATTTCCTATGTAGGATGCCAACAAGCAACATATATCACCTGTCAGTTTCTGTGGACTCAACTCTTTGCTTGCAGCTAGAAGCTAAATATATTGGGGAGCATGAGCAGAGGAAGGGCTTCAGCTTTGTTACAAAGGAAAGTTTTCTTGCTCATTGGCCATGCCATGTAGAAATGTTCCTTGGAAACAGATCAGAGAGATTCCAGGCATTCCTGCACCCTCACAGAGGCTGGGTCTGCTCACTCTTGCACAGGCCTTGGACCACAGGTGGGGAGCGGAGAACACCACGAGCTTGATTTATTATTTCTTACAAAGAAGATGGCACTACAGAGAGCGAGATTAAGAGAATGTTCAGCATAAACAATTCGAGTAGGAATGCAAAATGTGAGGATGATTATCCTGAGATGGAGACTTTCTGAGCCATTTTAGGTGCTTTTAGATTTCAAAATAGCTGAGGAGTGTTAAAGTGTCAATCTGAATCTTTCCTGAGACAGGACTGTAGGAGCTGAGCCTCTGTGCACAAGGGATGCCCCAGTAAAATCAGAGAAGGGGAAAACTCAGGGCCTTATCCAGAGCTGAATTTTAAAGAAGGTGTCTATATTTTTCCTTCTTTATTTTTGCACTGAATTTCAATAGCTGTTGCCTTTCTGAAAAAAATCAAAGGAGGATGAGGACAGATGGATCTAAAATAAACACAGATCTCTTACATATTTGTGAAAAGTACACAGATAGCTGAAGGCAAAATCTGTACCTCAATTATTGAAACCTGTAAGTTTTAATTAATACTATCAGAGGATCCATTTTCAAGCAAAGGAAAAACTAGGAGAATTAGAGGGTTGTGACTGATACCCAACCACAAATTCACTCAGTAGCAAAGACAGCAAACACAACTTTGCACAATGAAGCATCTCAGTGTTCAAACATCAGTATGATGCACTGTCATATCATCCCGTAAAAAAAGCAGATGCTAATCAATTTACAGTAAGTATTAAAAGAACTGACTTGGAAAGCTCACAGTGAATGCTTTGGGACAGATTCTCTACCACAAAACTACTCTTCTACTGAGAACAGTATTTAAACAGCAAAGCCACCAGCAGATGGAAAATTGCCCTGGCAAAACAGGGGTCTGAGCTGCAGCAAACAGTAATATCAGGACACTGTATATCACGTAACGTGTGAGCCCTTACACCTAACGTGGTCAAGTTAGAGCAGCCTGAGGGCAGCTATACTCTCTACCAAGACTGCCACTGAGATTCAGGGATGTATAGAGCATATCACAGTAGCAACCAGCTTGGGAGAAGGATGCAGGAAGCAGGGGCAGAGAGAGGGAGCCTGCAAAGACACACACAGAGGACTGGGCCTGAAGTATGGAGGACAGAGGAGTTCCTTACTAATTTGAGTGCTTGGGCACACCTCTGTGGACTGGGGCCAGCAGCAGCATAAAGTAGGGCACTCAGGACACTGTTTGCAGATTGGTTCCATTTTCAACTGCAACTACTCAACCAAACAGTACCGTTTCAGATACCTCACATTCTCTGTCATTAGTCTGTTCTCCTTTTTCTCCCTACCCTGATCTGCTCCAGTTGTCTCTGGATGAGAGGACAGACTGCATTTTGGCAGAGGCACTACTGCCCCAATGAGGATGTGGGGGATACTCTCCCTTTGACTTCCATAGCCTGGGAAGGAAGTAGGGTGCAGAACAGAGAGCAACCCAGACTGTCATCTTCCACTGCTATAATACAGCTGCAGCTTGGAAGGAACAAAACTGCACAGATTACTCAAGTTACAGGAGACAGAATAGGAACAGTCATGGGAAACAAATGGAGAGTCAGTGCTTCCTCTATCATCTCTCCATAATAGTGAAGCTGATCTGAATATCTCAGTACCAAATCATCAGGCCCAGTTCAGTGAATTTATTTTCCATTCACAACCCACTAAAAACATTCCTCTCAAGCCAGCATCAAGTGGCCCACCTCTGGTCAAAAGGGATCTTTCCAGATAGATCTCATTATGTTCAACTAAGCTTCATCAGACCCCAACATAGCTGATTACTGGGGCCAGACTGAGCAGAAAGTCTGTTGCTGCCACTGATACCAGTCAACAGCATTTTTAACAGTAAGAGGAATTTTGCAGGGAAGGACAACATGCAATATCACACAGAATAGCTGAGCAGAAGCTGCTCACCCAAATAAAAATGATGGGTGAATTCAATGACTATTTTCAAACTACCTAGAAACTAGGTTTGAATTCAGATAAGACTTCATTTGCATGGCCTTCGTAATTTGTTTGCAGTCTGAGAGATTCTGAGAATCCAACACTGAAAAATTTAATCACCTGTTTTCTTGAAGAAGTTCTTCAAGATCTACTATAGAGACCTAACTTTAAAGCCTTCTTCCAGCAAGTTAAGTCAAAGCATTTCACAAACTGAAGAAATGTCCAAATTAATTTTTGGAGAAGAACCAGGGGACCGAATGAAAAAAAAAAATCAGGAAAGCAGGGTTAAAACAGAAAGAGAAATACATGGCCTTTTTCTGTTCTGAACATTTCTTAGATCCGTATGTCCTCTGCTAGCCATCATCCAGATATGTGTCAAACCCAATTCTCACAGACTGTGTACCTCTAGAGGTGGGAATCAACAGATGATATATCTTTTGAACTAGACAGTAAGGAGAATGGCATAGTATTAAGTTCACAAAATTAGACTTCATTAGGAGGCAAGACCATCTCTAGCTTTACCTGAGTGTGAGGCCTGAATCCTCCCAGCAGCTCTCACATGAGTGTTAGTAAGAATGGTCTAAGAGCCACATTTGAAATATGAGCATGGAGTGAAGTTCTGAATATACAGCTCCAAAAAAGGACTTGGCTTTATTTGTCTTGGTAAGCACATCTCACTCCTCTTAATTATTTTTCCCTTCTTCATGTACAACCAGGGAAAATATTTCTGAACCCTGCTATTCAAACATGAAGCAATGCAGAAGGGAATAAAACATCTTAAAATTAACTGGGAAACATACTTATTTTAATAAGATAAATTAATAAGCTTTAGAGGCAGGAAAATCTTGAATCATAATTGTAAAAGCAACTTGGGATTTGAGATTTGTCACAATCACCAATAATAGAAACAATTTTGTTGATTTCTGTGTCTTTATCTTTAGATATTATTTATGGTATTTGTAGACTCTTCAGTATTCAGGAGCTGGACCTTCTTTCCATTTTATCCTTGGCCTCACTTTTCTGTATGTTAAAGCTTTTCACCTATAAGAAAACAGATCTTAGGACACTTTCTTTTCCTTCTCATCTCACCCCCTCTTTACAGATCAAATCCTGTCTCTACTAAAAACATGAAATAAATCTCAATAATGTCAGTAGGATCAGCCACAGACTCCATGAAATAAACTTCAGTGGTCTGAAGAAACTGCTGACAGTTCCTTATTGGAAAGCCAAAAAAGACATGCACAAGACAAATGAGCTGGTAAATCACTATTAGAGTCCCCCAAATGGCTCTGAATCTTTCAATTCAGTCATATTATTTTCACTGTATCAGCCAGTGGTACCTCTAGCTGAATGAGATGGGAATAGGTCACTTACAAATGGAGTCTATCCAAAATAAAAAAAGTAAGTACTGCAAGAATTGTTAGTGAATTAGTACTAGAATTTGGCTATGTTTGAAGCATTTTGTGGTTGTATGTAGGAACCACATTTCAATAGCAGCAGGAGGCTTTCTGTCAGATCTCCATCTCTCCTAACAAGCCAAATATATTCACAGAGTGTGTTGGCCTGGTACCCCAACTAAATTTTAACCTAGGGAACTATTTCTTAACCATATGAAATAACCAGTGTGTCCTCAAATTATCCTGTAAGTGTGGGTACTTTAAAACAGTTGCTCTATTTCACTACATAGATGACTTCACATGGATTTGTGTTTGACAAACACAAACCCTCAACTTTTGCAAAGCATGGTTAACTTTGTTGGGTGAAATGGGAATGCATGCCTGTGTCCTGGTTTGAACCTTTACAGCCTGTCACACTGCATTGTCTTGGATTACACTGCCTGGGAACTGGAGCTGGGGAAAGATGGGGGGCCATGGGGGAAGAGGGGAGTGGAGAAATATTAAAAAAAAAGAAAAAATTAAAAGTCTTCAGATCTCTTTTGGCCTGAATAAAAATGATTACATGATGTCTTGCTGCCTCTTCACTGCACCTTACACCATATTACACCAGCCTAGGATGAAAAGCATCTGCAGTGCTGTGATTACAGAATTTGTCGACCACTCACTTGGGGCACTGACAAGGAGCAGAAATGTGGAAAAGATGGAGAAAGAAAAAAGCACTTTATAAATTTCCCAGCTGATATATTGGACTGGCAGGCAAATTGCCTGGAAAGGTTGTGGCAGAACCCTCAGCATGAATACAAATCAGAATGTTTACTTTAAAAGAAGAAAAAAAAAATCTCAACAGAAAAGAGAAGTGATGCAGCTGTGTTGTTCTACCCATTAAATTACATTAACACAGATTCAAAAGGTACACGCCAGGCCTTTGCTGGCACCAAGCTATTTTACTCATTAATCTTCTTAATACAGGCAATGTACTTCAGCATTAAAGAATATGATGTGGGTTCTGTGATTCTTTGACTTATTTTTTCCAGTTCCATACTGCTCTTTAGCTGATCACTACACACACACCCCCATACGTAAGCACTTTACTCCAAACCTTTGATGAGTGCAGAAGGTGTCAATTTGGTTAAAAAAAAAAAAAAAAAAAAAAAGCCAATAAACCAACCCAAACAAACACACACACAAAAAAATAAAACCACACACCCAAATCTTATACACTAAAATGATGTTCCCAAGCCAGAAAAATGAGAAATCAAGAGGCTGTAAATACCCTAGATTTCTTTAGGACACAAGATGCAGAGTTTACTGTTGGGACAAGATAGGAAAAAGCATACCCCATATATCAAAACCCTGCTATGACAGTAAGCACATATGTTAAACCCAAATTTGTTTGGGTTGTTGGTTTGGGGTTTTTTTTGTTTGTTTGTTTGTTTTTTGTTTGGGTTTTTTTTTTTTTTTTCCTTGTTGTTTTTTTTATGGAAAAAAAGAGGGAGTAGGAAGATCAAAACAAAAACACTAGCTCAAACCTACTCTAACCTACATATTTACACACTTTCTTTCTCACATAGATGTTCTTATTCCCATCAACCCCAGCAAGCCTCCATCTACACACCTATATACTATCCTCATCACTGCTACTAGCATATATGCACCAACATATACTCACTTTATCACTTGCATATACATATGTGATTCATGGGCTGTCAGTTTAACTGTCACTATGCTTTAGCCACGATACAATGATATTCCAACAGCTAGAAGACAAGAAAAATGTTCATTGAATCTCACAGCAATAGAGTGAAGTCTAGCAAATTAACTGTGGTTACCTATGTGTTAGAGGACTTAGGCAGCAGTCAGAAAATACCACACCAGCTTTGCTCATCTCATGCGACCAGAGCTTGATGAATTCAAGGATACTGACAAGAAATCACATCCTTCCTCTTCTGCATTAACAGCAAACTTTTCTGGTTGTCATTGAAGAGTGAACCAGGCCAAAAATCACATATAGAGAAGACTCAAGGCACCGAGTTCTCTTAATCAATATCAGTCTTATTACAGATTGTCAAAACTTTCCATCAGATCCAACCTTGCTTCAACCAACATAGTAAGGGCAGTACTAACGAGGCTCTCCAAAAGTGTAAAAATAGTTCAAGCAAAAAATGCCCCCAGATCTGAACTTCAGTGTAATCAGTGGGAGTCTGGCTATGGAAAGTTTGACTGTTGAACTACACAGAAAATGTGTATTTTGTTAATCTAAAGTCAGTATGTTGTTTGGTTTTTCTTTAAATTCACTAGTAGGAGATTTACAAGCAAAATGACACCAACAGAGAAAAAACACTGTATTGAGAAAGTATGATGCTTAGGAGCAGAACAATCAAGCATTACAATTGTTGGTATTATGTCATCTTTGTAGACTATAGATCAAGCAGAGCAAAGAGTTATCATCCTGAGCTATTTGTGTTTCATGTAAGAATGCCTTAATGATTCAATTAGCATTGATTCTTCAGCTGCAACAATATTTTCTGACTGATCTAGTAATTTAGCTCTCACTGTTGATTGATACAATTCCTATGAGTAATAAAGCAGTTTGAAAAATTTATTTAATAATTCACAAATCGCTTTAAAGAAGACTTTTATTGCTTCTGCCACTAGTACTCCCTAAGATTTCAAAAAATGAGATATTCCTTTTAACAGTTTGGCATTTCTAATGGTGAGTCTTTCTTTTAAGAAGCCTTTTTTCCCCACCTGGAATGGCTGTGATCACTCTGTCTTACACTATTTATCAGCCTTTAGGTGGAGAAGACTGAGATGAGGATGAGCAATCTGAAGATTAACGTGCATTGCATATAATGTGCACAGATCACAAAGAAACCGTGCAGGCAACTTCTATAAAGTCAATACATAAAATCTAGTTTTGAATCTCAGCCAGAAATCTCATTAGCTATAAGGAATTAATATTAAACGTAATTGGATATTGGAGCAGATCTCAACAGAGAAAGTTAAAACAGTTACAGAAGGTGGTCAGAGAGAAATACTCAACCTGTACGATGAAGGGAAAATTCTTCTAGTATAGAAATACATAGAAGTATATAGAAATACATATAAGTATAACTGAATTCTAACATCCTCCTAAGTGATTTGGGAAAAAAAGACCTGCTTCAGAACTTCTACAGCCTAGACTTAAACCATAACAGCTTCATGGTCTTCATCATGCTTCCTGCTGCAGTAGCAAAAAAAAAAAAAAAAATTATGTATATATATACACACACACAAGGAAAACTCCATCAGGCTTTCAAAATAGTATCCTCCCCACAATTTGCATTTGTCCATGCTCTACAGCACCTCATAAATTTCCATGCTGATAAGTAGATCCTGTCCAAATGAAATGCTCTTTTAGGGGGTTTGTATGTGTCTCTTTGTGCATGTATTTATACATACTTCTTATTTCATGATGGCTCCCTAAGCGAAATCCCTCATTCTGCTTTATTAATTGGCTAGTAGTTCCTGGGGAAAGCAGACAGTTCTGGAACACATAGACTTTTCTTTAAGTCATATTGTTTGACATTTATTTTAAACTCAGTGGGGAACAATCCAGCTGAAAAGACAATGTGAGAAAAAAACATTTAGCAAACACACACAAAAAAAAAAAAAATCAGAGAAGCCTACATGAAGCTCTGAGTAAGATTAATCCTCACTGGGATATATCAACTTCCCTGTTAATTTCAGTCTTTCAAGGAGGATGAATAGCTCTATGTTTAAAACACTGTACAGGGAGACTTAAGACATCAGGTCTCTTCCTCGCTCTGATTAAATTCATTACGTGACCTTGGAGAAAAAAGTTTTAGTTTGGAACAGCACTCAAGTTACTTGCATATGCATCTATCAGCCTTCAACAGTTGACTACTTTGCTATGAGATACTGCTTTCAAAATTTAAAGGTGAAATTCAGAGCCTTAATCTGCCTATACTTTAATATCCTATCTTGCTCCTGCATGGAACAGAGATAATGACTCTTACCTAGTTGTACTTCACATCCATGTTGTGAAGCTCCATTCATTCATACAATATTTATAAAGCTTTCTGAGATGCCTAATAAAAGATTCTACATAGCTACAAATTATTATTTAATGATGGAAAATTGAAACATGGCATGTAGAATGCAAATGAGAGTGAGATATGGTGGTTTTGCTCTGACAGACTGAGGTTGTCTCCATCTGAGTCTCAACCAGCATGCAAACATGAATGCAACAAAGCTGTTTCTAACCACTGTGCTACAAAAAGCCTGATATCACAACATTCTCAAGAGCAGCAAAAGTTCTGTCAAACAATATTGTACAAATGGCAATTATGCTATCAAAACTGAGAACAAAACTGAGTATCCATTGGAGGTTTGTTCGCCCCTCTCCTCTTGTCAGCTAAGGAATTCACACATGCAGTTACAGTCCCCCCCTTCCTTTTAATTGATATTATTAATCTATCTAGGTCATTTAATAAAAACATTTCTAGGGCAGGTGAGCAGGAGTGACACAAAGAATTGGAGAATAAATCATATGAGGACTATTTGAAGGAGCTAGGTCTGTTTAGTTTGAGGAAGAGGAGGCTGAGGGGAGACCTCATCACTCTACAGCTACCTGAAAGAACACTGTAGAGAGGTTGGTGCTGGTCTCTTCTCTCGAGTAATCAGTGATAGAACCAGAGGGAATGGCTTCAAGCTGAAACAAGGTAGGTTTAGACTGGACACTAGGAAAAAATTCTTCAGGGAAAGAGTGGTGGGATATTGGAATAGGCTGCCCAGGGAGGTGGTTGAATCGCCATCCCTGGATGTGTTTAAGCATCGCTTGGATGTAGTGTTGGGGGATTTGGTCTAGGGGTGAACTTGTGAAGTAGGGTGAATGGTTGGACATAATGATCCCATGGGACTTTTCCAACCTAGATGATTCTGTGATTCTGTAATTGGCCACTAAACAGCTGCTTTCACACTTTTTAGAATTAAAGTGCAGAATATAAACATTAAATCTTGTCTACTCTCTTCTCAAGATACTTCTGTTCCCAATAAAGAAATCACCATTTAGCAGTGGACAGCCTTAATTCAGTCTTGCCCTGCTCAACACAGCATCCCGTGAACTCGGGATGTCCCAAATTTACTGCTGTTCCTTAACTACAGCTACAAACACTCACTCATTCCAAACATTTTCCCTCCTCCTATGTAATACCTCCACAGGGAAAAACTGCTCTTCACCACTCAGTTTTTTCCCCCTCCTGCATGTCTTTCATACTTGACAGTCATTGCTCCCAAGTTTAGAGGCATCCTCAAACCTTCCTCCATCTCTTCACACGAATCTAGAAAAGAACTGAAAGCACTGGAATACATACTCAGAGATTCATTTTCATCTCCATTGGACTTGCTGAAGAGCAGGCTGAACTGTCTACCCTACACTCTCCCTCTATGCTTTCCAAGGCAGAAATCCCCATAAATCCTAAAAACCCCACCACCTTTATATCCACAGTGGTAACATGCACTTCAGTGCATCAATCATACCATGTAGGCACGACACTGGTGAGGCAGATCCTCCTTCAGCTCTCACTACTAAAATGTCCCAGGTGGAAACATAACTAGAAGAGCCTCAGAGTTGATATCTCAGAGAGGTATCAGCTGGGACCTTGACTATTTAAGAGACCACGGATTAAATGTTTATAGATCCAAAGCCCTTCCAACATTAAAAAAAATACCTTCCACTTTAGAACCGGTGCATGTGATGCTTGCTCCCTCAGAAGCAAGAAAAGATGAATATTCACTTCATTTAAGATGAGCAACTCATGTCTTAATGCTCAACTCAGTTTAAAAGAAGGAAAAATGCTTCAATACCATTATTTTTAATCACATGATCTCATGTAGTATTCTCTCACGAAAAAAAGTATTTCTATATTATAAAGATAGAAAAGCACTGTATAGAAAAAAAAATTAAATAAGAGAGAGAGTATTAGGTCCACAAGTCTGCTTCCAGGGGATCGTCTGTTAGTGGAACTGAGTATGTCAGTGATTGGGTTCTTCAAGAATAAGCTCAGTGGCATACTATGTTTATATTGCTTCTTGAGTTATAATACTATCACACCTCTGATAAGAATTACTTTTGTCTTCTCTTGCTGATAAGTTTCAGAAATTCAGGTAGGTTTCCTACCATGTAATCTAGTCAAATCTTTTAAGAAAGAAATGCATAAATTTTTGCTATATATGATTTAGAGATAATGAACATTATATATGAACGGGAGAACACATTTTCCTTCTCTGCACTGTGACTATGAATCTCAAAACATATGATTTCAGAGAAACAGAATTCCTTTTGTTTTGCTATAGAGTTCTCAAATATCATTTATAATTTACCAGTTCTCTCATGAACTCATCCAACTGTTAAGCCGAGCCATATATTTTCAGAAAGGCAGCAGAATTCTGGAGTACATTAAATTAATGAGGATACTTTGAAATCTTTTCTGAACTCCTCGCTTTTGGATTTCCCTGATGATCTGTAATGTTCCTCACTCAACAAGGCCTGTAGCACCCTGAGGAAGGAGCCAGCTTGGTGGCTAGCAGAAAGGAGGGGGGGTGGGGGGGAGAAGGGGGGAGTAGCAGGAAGATGTGCTAAGAAGTGAAATGTCAGAGTGAGTAAAGAGTTAGTAAAAAGGATATCCCTAAGTTAAAATCATTTTAGTAAGATGAGGCAAATACAGCAGAGAGAAATAGACTTTTACATTAAAGACTTTTACTCAGCTGTGTTATAACTTTAAGACTGGTCAACATCATTTTAGTATGTCTCCCTTGCTGCACCGTGTTTATTATTAGCATATGAACTCTCTGGACAATGATTGACTTCTGTATCTATAGAATAGTGAGGATTAATTGTATACCAACAATTCGAAAACAGTAAATTCCTACTAGTGAGAAGTGAAGATCTTATGACATGTATGGGAGCTTCAAAATATACAGACCTCCTCCCAGAATGAAAACCAGTACCAAATATAAATTATTTTTATGTCATTGAAAATGTACTTTTCACCAGATTTACACTAAGTTCTTACACTTGACCTACAACTTCAATGTCAAGGGCCATTAATTATCTTTCAACATGTTATGCTACAGCAAACACAATTTTCTGAAGATTTGCTTGAGTTTAAAAGGATAAACTAAATTATCACAATCATATAAAAAATGTATTCAGCTGTACATATCTTTTCCTTAGATGGCAGCTCCACCAGTCTCACACTGTCTTGCTTGCAAATTAAATATGACCTTTTTGATAGTGCTGATTGTTTTCAGCAGTTTAGTATTGGTGATTCATGGCTGTGGGATACTGACAGGAGGTTTGGAAAATATCAAAACTGATAGCTAACAGATCCTACTAACTGCTTCCATATAAACATTCCTCCCTTACACAGTTTCAGTGGCTTTTCAGATTCAGAGGGCCAGATTTGAATGCCTTTCCTTTCTCTGGAGCTACTTGTTAAGTGATTTACTAAACTTGAACAGCTTAGTGCCTTTAAGGTACAAGAAGATAAATTACCACTGTCCCTACACTCTCTAGGTGCAAGTCAGCAGAGTGCCCTATGCCCTACAGGACAACCAAGGACACTGGGTTGAATTCAAAAGTACAAGGTTTGAAAGGAGAAAGAGAAAAAAAAAAAAAGAAAAAAAGAGTAAAATTTCATTCTCTAAATAGGGCAAACTGTTGTATTTATTAAATATAAAAATGTTTAAAGTGAAATAAAGCTTACAATAAAGTATATTAGAGACCCTAATAGTCCTTTTTAAAAGACTCATTACTGCATCCTTTCCATCTCCTTGAGCACAATGTCAAATTGTTCCCTACTGTACATTTATTAACATTTTGTCCAGTCTATATTTAAACCTGTCAACAATAGGGTTCCCACCATTTCTCTGTTCTGCAATCTATTCACCTCAGGTCTAAAATTACCCTGTTATGGTTTCCTGTCATTATCTTTCTTTAACCCTCTAGTTTCATCCTAAAAATGTTCTCTTCAGTGTTAGATTTACATCATTCCACCATGTCCCCACTTGCTCTTTACTACTGGACAAACAAGCTGCCAGAGGTGGCAAGAGGTTGCTCTTGTCACCAACATCTAGTTTAAGGCTGTTAAGTGCCTCATATTAAAAAATATTCTTTTCCATTGCTTATTACTGACATGTAGCTATTTTGCTAGAATTTTTTTGCCTCAAGCTGGGATTATTTTTTTTTTTAATCAGTCAAAATAATTGTGCTACTAGCCAATGAGAAAATATTCTTTCCTCTGTATTTAAGAACTCCAGTGACTTCTTTTGAGCAGCCCTATAGCAGGGCAGCTTGAGAACAAAAACTTGAAATATGAATAATCTTCTCTCCTGTTTTTGTTGACGGTGGTGGTTTTTTCTGCTATACACACTTAATTCAAATATAACTTTTCTTAATCTCTCAAGACAAACTCAATAGTAAAAAACCCTGTATTTCACAGACAGCCCCCTGTTGCTTTCATTAACACTGTGATTACCCTTCTGTGTTCCCACTGCCTGAAGCATTCACTTATGGCCTGTCCTGCAGGGCACTGATTATTCTCAGCCTTCACTGAAATCAATGGAAGCCAAGCACACTACCCACGACACAGGAGGCCCTCAGCCACTGACAGGAGCAGGTACTTACAGATTAGCAACATATCAAAAACATCACAGGAGCAGCCACTTGCTAATATCAAAACTGCCCTTTCAAAAAAGAAAAAAAAAAAAAAAGAAAAAAAAGACCAAACACACAAACCAGGAGGTGTTAGTACTGATGCAAGCAGGGCCTGCTGTATTTAAAGCATGATATTAATATAGCATAATATGGCCAAACTCTTACAGCAGCAAGGAACCAAAGGAAAAAAGTGGAAGAAAGGAAGTGTAATATATAGTATGTGCTTTTCACACTGAATCAGCCCATCCATCATGGGACACAAAGTCTTCCCCATTCATGCCCTAATAACTACTATGGAAATCATCTGCTATGCACAGGGGGAAGCAGAGAATGAGCAAAGGGGAAGTTTGACAAAAACGCACGTTTCAGCATCGTTATAAAGCAACAGCAGCAATGTGAAGTACCTTGGGACAGAGATCTGTCTCTGTGGCCCATCAAGTCCAATTTAAGGCTTATTTGAGCTAATTTGTTCCTTCCTACAACTATGTCCTTCAGAGTAAAGTGGTATCATGTAACTGTCCAAATATTATCTGATCTTCTACTTGAGTAACTTTTCTACAGCTCCAAAGCTCGAATGATCTATTCACTGAGAGAGACAGGATAGGCTGATGAATTACTAGATCCTCAAAATGAGCAGAGATGAATGAGAGTGAGTAAGACTTGTATACAAACATTCCAGTTTGCAGTTCATCTAAGGAGTATGTGTGAGGTTGGATATAATATGATGATTCCCACCAGTTGGGTAATGAGTGTCAGAGAGAAATGAGACACACTGTCATTCCAAATTAAATACTCAAGGCAAACTGCAATAGAGTTCAAAGGTTGAATGCATCTAACCAGAACAAATAGTATCTGAGTTTCAATAAAAATAACTTTAGATATGTCTGCTTTCACCCAGTTTTCCTATGGATAGTAAAATATATGTTCCTCAACTTGTAGAATAGTTCAGGCAAGTGACATTTTTTTGCAAAGCATAGTAATGTAATCTTGCTTGTGGAATTTTTGTGGGGGAAGCCAAAAAGACAAAAACCAGGAAAATGACAGGTTATGTGGTCCGCAGATGCTACAGAACACTGAGTATTCTATAGTAAAAACTGTGATCCCCCTTCGAGTGTCTTAATATCCTACTGACTCATTAAAAACTGTGGGGACCACATAATATACACATCTTAGAAATTATTACATTTGTTAATATTTTACTTTTTAAGAACTGTTGGAGAAATGCACAAGAAATAGAAATTATAAAAGTAAAATTCAATGCATAAGAATAAATAAGAAATACTGTTGCAGTAACCTAACTTGTAGATGTTTACACCATACCTTGTATTTAAAAAAAACATTCTCTCATATGTTTCCACTCACAATATCTAATTATGGAAGACAGTAAGAATTCTCAAAAGACGTAAAATAGAAAATTGGCCACTGGTCTTATAAGTCAAATAGAGAATCTCTTTAATGAGTTTCCATTTTGAAGGTATGATAAAATTAACTAGATGTAAAAGGTGTATAATAAATAAGTGGTCTGGATTCACACCACCTATGAGCAAAAATGCTCTTCGTTATCAAGTATGGCCTATAGGATGCCAGGAATACCACCAGTGCATTCACTGGGAAGAATTTTGCGTTTCCACTGCATATGAGCTCACATTAACTGCAAAATAGTCCCAGTTATCTTTTGCAGGAGGTGAAATGAACAATATGTGCATACATGGAGATCCAGCGCCTAAGTGGTGCCAAGTCTACGAACTACATTTCTGGAAGTAGATACTATACATATCTCCACACTAGCTTCTGGGTAGTAACTGTGTAGCAACACTAGTTTCTCTCAGCCATGTTCACACAGTTATGCCTGAACATCGCTTACAGATGTTCTGCTGCCAGCATGGCTGTGGAATCCCAGAATTCCAAAGAAGCTGCAAAGCCTTCCTGAGAAGCTCAGTAAACACCTGAGCAGTTCACTTGAGTGGAACTCTGTGCTGCTGTGATGAAGCGCTATTGCTAGCTAAACAATTCAGTTTTAAAGCTAGCTCTACTACTTCTGCACAGGCTGCCGTTACACACCTCATTGTTCAGAGATCTATCAGCTATTTAGATTAAAGAAGCTTCTTCTAAGTCTTATAGCTCCCAAGAGTCTTCATAGTGTGTGTATCTGAAAAGTATTTCCCACTCTACAATCCAAAGTATGGGTAGAAACAATTATTCTTTTCTTTAAATCTGCTAGTGATTTGAACATACCAGGTAAGCCCTTGAGTCTGGAACTAGGCAATTTATCACTTCCCCTCCTGGCTCCCTCTTTTGTGGTCCTCCAGCATTTCACAGAAGCTGAAAGCAAGTGAGATGAATCCTGACATCACTTTTGACTCTCTCTGGAAAGAGATGTGAATACTTCATTGAAAGTGTTTTTCCTGTTGCATAGTTTACATATGCTGTGCTCTTACTTATCCCACAGCAACCTCACATCAACACCACGTACCTTGGTCACCAGGTGGCTGGAGGTGCTGTAATTCCATCTTTGCAGAGCAGCTCCAAAGCTTGCAGCTTGTTCAGAATGGATTAGTCTGTCTGCTCTTCTGTTCAGCAAAGAGCCGTCAGATTTTGCCTCCCCCGAGTGCTTTCTGGGAGCTGCTCAGAGTGGTATTTTGACTTGACGGTGATCTCACTGAGTTTTAAAACCTCAAATGGAAAGACTCTGTGTAACATAAGAACCTCTGTACTGACATGACATCATCTGTGTTCCAGGGATTCCACCACCATCTGTTAGTGGTGGGTCTATGTACTTTGCCATGACTGATTTCTTGACAGTGGAATTCGCTATTCTGTAGCACCCATTTAATGTTACACTTCTACCCCTTTTTTTATTAAACAGAAGCCTTCAGCATTTTTTAAGTATCAAGAGGATTTTAGAAATTATATTTATTTAATGATTGCTTCTGGCCTTATGTTTATTAATGCTGTGTCTTTCCAAGCCTCCCTTCTGAGCTTGTGAATGTGTAGGAGAGAGAGGGATAGTAGGATGCTGCATTTGGTTTTAATGTTTGCATTTTAATGCTACGTTATTTATGAAGTATTACCGAATGTGTACGTTTAAATGAACAATTCCTTGTTTAAACAAATATAATAAACCAAGAATGCTTTATAAATGAGAGCACTATTCTAATTCTGCTGGCATCAAAATGATAGTCTAGGCAGGATTGGGTTGGTGTTCTTAAGCATTACTGTATATAAATAACCACAGTTAACACTGGTAGCAGCCCCAGGACTCTGAGGCACAAGTGAGTTTTTCCCATCAAGAGCTAAAAAGCACCTGCACAGAGTGGCTCATTTCAGAGCTATAAGGAGATCTCTGAAAGGGAAATGCAGCTGTTACCCCATCCAGGGACTCTAAGGACTGTTCTCTTTAAGGTATGGAACAAGAAGCAAATCGCCTGGAAAGCCTAAGGGAAAAAGAGGTAGTTGAATTTAAAAGAAAATCAGGGACTTAAAAGGAGGGCATAGAGAGAAATATGCTTGACAAAAGACCACTGCCACCAGGATCGAGTGGACAAGCAAGCACGACCAGAACTGAAAAAGATGGCTTTGTCTTCTCTAAGACCTCAAATTTTGCATGAGGGTACCCAGACCTGTATGGGCCATGGGCAGCACAGCTTCCACCGTGGGGTTGATTTTACAGTGTTGTGGGGAATTGTGAGCGGTTCAGATGTTTTGCATAAAAAAAACTGGGTTTCCTTCATCTTTTGTTACAGGAAAGGCCTGAAGCTACAAGCATACAGTATTTTTGACCAAAGTCCTGTCAATCTCACAAGTATCTTTTCATTAGAAGAAAATTTATAGTACACTGGGATGTTTTTCAAAAGTACTTATGCTTAAAAGCCTGTCAGGACTTCAGTGCAAAGCAAAAATGAAGGCAGGTGAGTTACTGTACAAGTTAAATAATTTGCAATTATTTAATCCATTTCAGCTAGCCATGATTTAACATGCACTGTCTCACCCATTAAGTGTCACTACAGCAGTAATGCATACATATAGTATATATCCATAGAATCATAAATCACAGAATGGCTTGGTCTGGAAGGGACTGTCGAGATCATCTAATCCAACCTCACTGCCATGGGCAGGGATGCCTCTCAACCAGACCAGATTGCTCAAGGCCTCCATGCCTGTATCCATATACAGAATTAGAAATGTTCTGTCATACAGTAAAACACGTGTAGAAAAAGGGAGTAGGAGCGAGGACAGACTTCTGAGATACCAGTAACCCCTACCAAAATGACTCTGCCGCAGCAAACGCATTGCCGCAACCACCCCTCTACAGCATTTAGCACGAGGAGTGTATGCACTCATAGGACGTACCAGTGAGGAGAATCAGCACCCTGTGCTCAGGCCCAGTGCTGTGCCAGGCATCCTGAAATGAGTTAAGCCTGGCATTGATCTAAAGGGACGCGGCACACACATCTGTTCAGCACTCTGACTAACTGCAGCGTTGGCAGCGCGTGGCAGGATGCCAGCCCCTGCGCTCATGCGCGATGCGCTGCTTTATGCATTGATCTGCTTTTCTTGTGTGGGCTTTACATACCCAGATAAGCCTGCAAAGCTGCAAGAAGATCACATCGATATATTTACCCCACAGGCTTCCCCTCTCCCTTCCTGTCATTCCATTATGTGTCTACCAGAGGTCTGTTGTGAAACAATCTCCTGAGCCCTGTTGTGCTGTAGGTTTCTCGAATGTTAACTGAATTTCCCTTAGTAACAGAGACATGGTATCTCAGCGGTATTCCCACTCTGTTCTCTGAATAGCTTATCATTTGATAGAGGAGCTATTCAAAATGGCATCTAGCATTTTCGTAGTAAGACTTCACTGCTGAATTATTAATGAATTAGAGTGCAATTTTAAAGGAGCTGCAATTTAGCAAAACAGCTGGGTAAGTGATAAATAGAAGGTTGGCACAGTCACTCTGTAGTAAGTTTTGCCTATAACAGTACTACCTCCAATTTCAAGGTCAGGGCTCTCATTCTCAGGCAGCATTTAACTTTAGGAAGAACACCTAGCAAGGCATGAACATAAATTCGTTCACTCTCCCAACTTCTTTGTGAGGCAGGCAGATGTTATGTTCTCCATTACACAGGGAAAACAACGCCACCGGAGAGACTAAGTCCCCTCTGAAGTCTGCCTCCAGTCAACAGAGATAAGTCCTCAACCAGAGTATCTCTAAAAGCTGAAAGTTTCTTGGCCTAGTAAATTCTGCCTTGAAAAAACTCACACATTTAGTTGTTAACATTTATTTTTACTTATTTGTTAATGTAATTCCAGAATATGACTCTGGTAAAAGTATGGTGAGAATGGTAAAGGCAAAAAGAAATATTTTAAACTGAAGAGTGCTGGCTTTAGATCCTAAAGATTTCTGAATGAAGCATTTGGGTTTGGTTTTTTGGTTATTTGTTAGTTTTGGTTTGGATTTTTGTTTGTTTGTTTGTTTTTCCAGAAAGACACTGATAAATTGAAATCAAAACTTTAAATTAATGTCTACACTTTTATCAACAAAGAGGGATTCTCTGTGCCAAAAAAGGAGAATGGCTCAACCAAACTAAATCTGGCAGTAAATCTAGATAAGTGGAAAACAACTCATTTTATTTCCACTGGAGATGGAGGTTTAGAACTTTGCTCCAAGCAAGCATAGACCTTAATGTGGAAAATGAGCACCTAGCCTACTGCTCTAGAAGGAGCATCTTTCTTTACTTTGAAAAACTTGTCCATCTACAGAATGAGTCAATATTTTAAATGCTGCAATATCTCACAGGACAAGACAGGCTTTTCTGCCTATTTCTACTAATTGTGTCTGAAGTGCAGATCAAATAATAACCATAAACATTTTCAGAAAGATAAATGTAGCTATAATGATTATCTTGATATGAAACTTATCTATAGCTTAGGAAGGTTATAAAAAACAAAAAAAGCAAAATAAAATTGGCTTATTTCTTCCAGCAAGCATTCCAGCACCAGATCAGAATTGGAGCAAATTCTACCTCACTGTGAAGTGGGGCAGGATTTGTACGACAGTGAAGAAAGCATTATGAGATGGGGATTATTTCTGACTAAGAGAATCTGGTTGTAGAGAATACAGGCAAAACAGAGGCACTGACTTACTCAAATCACGCTAATGTGAGTATACAGGACTGGAAATCACTGTTTTAAATTTATCGGTACCTATTCTTAAATTATCAAGTAATAAATTGCATTGTTAAGATTATTCTTCTTGATTAGTTCTCCCCTAAAATATAATTGTTTAGGGAATGTGTTTCAGTACAAATCTGTATGATTTTTGCTCCTTTTTTATTTCTTCCCTCCTTTTTATCAAATTCCAGGAAATCATTATATAGATTTTTTTTTTTTTAAACTGGTTTTACTTGTGGATTAATTAGGTTAGAATAAAGGGTAGAACCTTATTCCATCTCCAAAACACTTTGTCTTTTTTTTTTTTTTTAATGGAAAATGAAAAAGATTTTACAAAGGAATTTGTGAACTATGCTTACTGATTTTCTTAGGAAAGGGAAACAAATGAGATGCTAACATAGTTGCTTTTAAGCTTATTGTATTTATAAATGTCGGTCCAAATCAATCCTATAAGCCCTGCCATTTGGTACATATGCCATACAGTCCCTACTGACATCCTTGTGATCTACAAATATGATTTTTAGTGTTGTCTTTTCCCTGAAGACCTTTGAAAGGATCCTGCTTGTTTTCCAATAATGTCACAATACCACATCACTGAGGACATACAGTGAGCACTTCTGTACATCAGCTTCCTCAGTCTGAACTAATTTATACAGCTGTTTCTTGGCCTAGATAATCCTCACTTGAAAAAAACAACAAGTTTAGCTCTTAAGTTTATTTTTACTTATTTGTTAATGTAATTCCAGAATATGACTCTGGTAAAAGTATGGTGAGAATGGTAAAGGCAAAAGGAAATATTTAAAACTGAAGAGTGCTGGCTTTAGATCCTAAGTTACCATAGCAGCAAATTCAATATGCTACCTGTAGACTAGAAAGCAATGGATAAATAAAAGCTGGGATGGATCATATTAAAAACTAGAGATCTGTTCAGCAGATTCTCTGTACCCGCAAAAACAAGCAGATATGTGTGTTGTTTTGATTCCTGGCACCCCTAACTCGACAGAATCATGCAGAAGGCCTCCTCAGTCCTCATTTCCTGTGGCAGTATTCTGCAGGCATCCTTTGTGAATTAATTTCTGGTAGGTTTATATAATAATACAGATTCACAGAAGCCATCCTCTCCAATGATGAATGAGTGTTTCTTTTCAGTTTTCCGCGAATGAAAGAGAATGCCTAATCCCAGATGTTATCAACTCACTAAGAATAACCTAATCTTATGTGAGATCAGGTTGCTCTCTGAATTGAATGCAGACCGCTAATGCTTATCTAATGACAGACAAACTGATTTGTGTTTACAAGTCTAGGAGGATACCTCATACATATTTTATATTTTACATTCATGCATATACAGCATCAAAATCTATGTGATAAACTATATATCCAGATTATATTCAGATGTGTCACTGATTTTTTACATACTGATCTATTTTGTTCTAGCATTTTAAATCACTGGAGCCTTGTTAATGTGGCACAAAGCAGCTAGATGGTGAAACACCTAACAAATCACTGTGATGTCACTGTAAATTATGTCATCCACCAGACTAGCTAACCACAGCCGTATCAAGACGTTAGATGCTGCAACCTGGCTATAGCAAATAAAATCAATTTCTGAAGTTCATAAAACTAACAGACTAATAGCAAAGAGCCATTACTGATGCATAGGTCAAATGCAGTTCAGTTTGGCTTCAGAACAAAGTTATTCCCGAGCTTCAAAAACCTCCCCAGTCATATGGGGGGATTGTTTCTTGAAGTTTGTTGTTTTAAGAAGTGATTTCCTCATTGTTACTTTGCTGGGTACAAGTGAACAATACAGGGCATAAATAAACCTTCTCAAAGGTTAATAAAGAAAATAGTTAAACTGCATGTCTGGGATTCTTCTCTGCTACTAATGTACACGACAACTATCTCTCTATGCAAAATGGAAATCAGAGAAGACATTACCTTGTTCAGTTCTACAACACTGTTAATGAGATGTAGTCTCTGTGGGGCTCTCGGTGTTCGTCAATTATGTCACTTTACCTGTCCTTTTGGCTTTTATTTCTCCAGTGACTCCTCAATGCCATTTGCAAAATAACAAAGGATGATAGCAATGAAAACTTCCATTTTAATGCAGGTTTTCATTTGAAAAAAATAATCACACAGCAACAGAATATAACTCAGGCTCTAGATACAGAAGGGTGATTAAGAATATGATTAACTTTAAGGCCTGTGCAGCAGCCCTACAAAGAGACTGAAGCAAATGCCTATGTACTTTCTTGAGTAGGTTTTGCAGAAGTTTTAGTCTGTATAATATTTTTCCATATCAGCTAAAATGCATGAATTATTATTTTTCATGAAGCTTTATCTTTTTACTCTGGGAGTGCTTATGGAAGTTCAATTTCCATCAACTCAGAGATCTTATTTCTATATCAGCTAAGACAGTCCATGTCTCAAAGATATTATGATGTTAAATGGACAAGGAAGACAAATGCAAGTGAACTGAGAGCAATAAACCAGTAACAGTAAGTAACCACCACCAGAAAGAGAAGAGGGAGAATGTAAACCAAAGACATAGGTTATGCTTTCAGCAAAAGAAGAGTGTGGAACTGAAGGATGCTAGTGGTGGGTGAGGAAGGTTAATTTTATCTCATGCAAACCTGTTGACTTCAATTAAAGTATATTGCAGAGTTTAGGCTTAAATTCTGGCTATTGCTGGCTTGGGAAGATAAATCTCCTGTCTTTAATACTGAACCATGAAGTTGAATGTGAAAATACCTGTTCAAATGCAGTGCTGTGCAATTTCTTAGAAGGACGGTTGAAGTCTGCAGCAAGTTTTAACTTCTCTTGACAGCTTCAGCCATTCTTAGGTAAAGCATAATTTATGCAATTTTTCTTGTGGGGAAATTAGTGACTGAAATATTTGAATTTTATTAAATTGTACATCCTGGGTAAACATAAGAGCTATTGGGACAGGAGAAGGAGGAAAAAATAAAAGTAAAAAAACCCCTGTAGCTCACATATAGAGGTCAAGCAATCATCCAAGTGTGAATCTGTTCAGTCATCTGAAAGCATTGATGACTGCCCAGCAACGCTTGGAAAAGATACAATTGCAACAAGTCCTAAATCTCAGTTTGCACAATGATGGCAAATTTGTATAATTAAGAAGAGGCACTATAAAGCCCAAACGGTTGTCAGCTTTGAAAAAAATCTCACTGCGATCTGCTGAAGTTGGTTTGCTAAAACTAAGTGTCAAAAGATTGGCAGCATGGTCTCGCAGTTTAAAGAGGAAGTTTGTTTGGGGACTTGGATGTGCCTGCTTCATTTGAGACCTCGACCAGCACTTCAAATACTATTTAACACCATTTCTTACCTCCAAAGTGTGGACAATAATTTGTAGCCCTTCATAAAGCACTTCCTGATTCTTGACTGAAAGGACCTACAGAAGTGTAAACTATTTACTATTAAGAATCTGTTGTGGAGAATGACAGCGTGACAGCTAACTGTAATGTCTTCCCTTCAAAAACACATCATCTCTTCCAATGGAATTCTTACTTAATCCCAAAGAGTACTTTCATGGTATTAAATTATCATGAAGAAGCCTTCAGTGGCAAATTCTCACCTGTTTATTAATGCCTTCTTCAGTCAATGTGAAATCTGTAAAGTGTCTGTTTACACAATGACAAAGTCAAAACTGACTAAAGAATTTGGGATTGAGCCAGGTAAGTAGCATTTTCCTGTGCATGTGGAGGAAGAAGGAATTGACCCTCCTTAGAGATTACGTTTGTTATCGTGCAATAAAATGGATTTGGTAGATTTTGATTATACTTAGTTAAGAAATACACCTCTCAGCAGCACACAATATGCATTCCAGCTGTAACTTTACATTCCAAATGTATTTAGGTATATTTAAAAAAAGCTTAAATCATTAACTCAGAAAATTCACTTCATCAAAGAAACGAAACACATGGTTTTATTCCCAAAATCTTCAGCAGCATCTCTAGACAGATTGACTTTAAAAAAAGAATAATTAGAAAATCAAGAGTAAAAGACCCCCGGAGTCCAAAATGCAGTTGGAAAAAGCACATCAATGACAGTGTTTTTATTCTGTTCCAGTTCAGCACTTTTATCTGAAAACTCACATATCTTAACCATAGCTCCCCTAAAGCTGAGGAATGTCTTTTTCTGTCTAAACTACATCTGATAGTTCTCAAAACCTTTCAAAGTCCACTTAAACTCAGAATTTTACCTGCAACATACAATCATTACTCAATTCCCCATCTCTCACTTCAGTGGAGAGATACTTCTAAGCAGTTACAAACACTAAGAATTTCATGATACATTAAATTCTGCCAGTTGATAATGCAACTCTCTTTCTTGTCCAAGTTCAACTATTCTACAAGTTATGCAGAAATTCCGTGAAGTGAACCTTTGATATTCATGCATTTGGATTTAAAAAAAGCAAACTATACATCACCATGAATTCTCTTATGAGACATTCAACATGGCATTAATAAACAGGAAACAGAAGATCTCTACAGATTTTCTTTTATCAACAGAGTTTATTTCAGTTCCCAAATAACAGGTAAAATTCAGACTTTCTTGGAAAATATTCTCTGTCCTTCCATTTCATAAGGAAAGGCAGCAAGCTCATTTTAGTCATAAAACTCAAAGAATGTTCTGACAGACCTGGGAGTACTGATCGACAAGCAGCTGAATATGAACCAGCAGTGTGCCAAGGTGGCCAACAGTGTCTTGGCCTGTATCAGAGAGTGTGGAAGCAGGACCAGGGAGGTGGGTGTCCCTCTGTACTCAGCATTGGTGAGGCCACACCTTGAGTACTGTGTTCAGTTTTGGACACCTCAATACAAGAAATACATTGAGGTGCTGGAGTGGGTCCAGAGAAGAGCAACTAAGCTGGTGAAGGGCCTGGAGAACAAGTTCTATGAGGAGCAGCTGAGGGAACTGGGGCTATTTAGTCTAAAGATAAGGTCTCCCCTCATCCTCCTTTTTGCTCTCTACAACTGCCTGAAAGGAGGTTCTAGAGACATAGGTGCTGGTCTCTTCTCGCAAGGAACTAATGATAGGACAAGAGGAAATGGCCTCAAGCTGCACCAGGTGAGGTTTAAACTGGACATTAGGAAAAAAAATTTCACTGAGAGGATTGTCAGGCATTGGAACAGGCTACCCAGGGAGGTGGTTGAGTCACCATCCCTAGATGTGTTTAAAAGCCATCTAGATGTGGTGCTTGGGGATATGACTTAGTAGTGGACTTGGTAGAGTAGGGTTAATGGTTGGACACTATGATCTTAAAGATCTTTTCCAACCTAGATGATTCTATGATCCATCTGAACATCTCCAACCAAATTCTGCATGTTTACCTTGATAGCATATACAGAAAAGCCCCATAAAATGTTGCCTGAAAGGGGGCCCTTACTAGGAAATTCTCCCACTGCTTCTTTTGCTTATTTCCATAGATCCTAAATGCTCTCTCAATCCATTGCTTGAATCCAGATCATCACTGTCTCCTGCTCTTTACTTCCCTCCACTGACTGCTTGGTCACTTCCACCACCTTCCAATAGACTATCCCTTCACTCACAAGAAAGTGGGAGAGAAAACAAACTTTTTAATAGGAGAGTGGAAGAGAATGGGGTCTTTGAACAGCTTTAGACTATGCACTAAGACACAGATTAATTTCATAGAATGATAGAATGGTATGGGCTGGAAAGGGCCTCTGCAAGCATTGAGTCCAATCCCCCTGCCTGAGCAGGATCACCCAGGGCAAGCCACACAGGAACAAATCCAGACAGTTCTTGACATTCTCCAGAGAAGACTCCACAACCTCTCTGGGCAGCCTGTTCTAGGCTCTGTCACTCACAGTGAAGAAGTCTCTCTACATGTTGAGCTGGAACTTCCTGTGTTTCCCCCTTGCTACCATTACCTCTCCTCCTATCACAGGGCACCACTGAGAAGAGACTGGCCCCTTCTACTTGACACCCACCCTGCAGATATTTGTAAGTGTTAATAAGATGCCAAATATTTCCTTAGATTGGGATGGCAACCACAATTAAAGTTTCAGGGACATATAAGTTACTCTTGAGACTTGGTGGTGATTAGCAGAATACAATTTTTTTTCTACCACACCCTCCCCATTGCTTGTAGCTTTTTCACAGATCCTGTCTTTTATCTTTTCATCTTGAGACACTCAATGGCTCTAAACGTTTCAGGCATCTTTCTATCAATGATCTTCAGCTCAACCCTCATTATGGGACACCAGTTACAATCTTACAGTATTAAGTATAGCTTTACTCTGACATTTTGCAAAGTAGACATCAAAATGTGTGTAATAAACACATTTCAAGACACTTTACTCTTGTGAAAACATTTTCCTCTAATCTCCCTGTGAATACTGTCATGCCTTACTGTGTAACATTTCATTGTAGTCCTAATTCTTCAGTGTCAGGACCTGTTGTTTTATTTGCCTGTAGAGCGCCATAAGCGTCTGTGGCTCCATGTAAAATCTAGAACTTCATGAAAATACAATGTTCTTACTTTTTCTTAACAGCTTCTTATCTCTCACCTATTAATGCAAAGTCAATTTGAATGCTTATCACAAGTAGACTGACCTTTGCCTCAGGGTTTTGTCTTAAAATAGGCACTCAGTGTTGCAGAGCAAGTCAAAAGCATCGCCCCGTCTTCTGCTGGTTTGCTATGTGGCAATGGCTCAGATGTCTCACTCTGCTATTTCAAGTGGTTAACTGCATTATCCAAAGTAAGCCCTGATTGTCAAAGCTTGAGCCCATATTCTTCCCTGTTTTATCTGAAGGTAATGCAATTTCAGACAACCAATTATGTCATCTGATGAGAAACAAGAATGACAATGCTCTGTCTAATGCACTGAAAGGATCTGAGCACTAATGTCTTAATACACTGTAATGAACATTAAGAAAATATCTTTTCATCTTGTGAAAAAACAAAGTTTTCATTGCAAAAATGCATCTGTGATAGCACCAGTATAAAGCATTGTATGTTCAGTCCACTCTGATGATGCTTACGGAGCACAAAGTACAGAGGATAAAACACAGTAAAGCATTTTTTTCCATGTGCTTTTGTTCCCAGATTTTAAGTAAGATGTTCAAGGAAAGCGCGAGGGCAATATTTTCAAGTTACATAACACACTGTCAGCCCTTCACAGTTAAAAATAAAAGGATTCAGGCTCTCCTCCATAATTGTAATTTACAATGAAGAGTTGCATAGAAGCATTCTCCTAAAGAATTTCTGTATTTATTCCTCTTTTTAGCACTATGAATCATAAAGGCCCACTGGCTCTCTCTTTAGCAAGTTACATACCCAGTGACTTTAATGGATTAAGAATATAAAAGATAATCCAATCAATGCATCCTTGTTTTCTGTTTTTATTGCTTAAAGGTAGTTGATGGTAAGTTAAGAAAGCTATTAGTACACCCCTCAAAGCTACTGTTGGAATGCACCTCATGTTCTGTTTCTGCCTAAAACTTTCCTATACCCTTCTCTTAAGTGCTCGCCACAGTTTTAAAGAGCTGTGTATTTGCAAGACACATTTATATCCCAGCTATGGTGAGAGGCTTCAGTATAAAAGAGGCTGAATGGGGCAATGCAAAATTCAGAAAGAAGTGGTAGGAAGCTGCATGTGGCTGACAGGGAAATCTTCTAACAGAAAGGTACTGCCAGGCCTACAGCAATGAGACAGAAGCATCATTTCTTATTTTTCAAGCATCCCATTTTAGAGTGCCAAAGAGGCCACAAACCGTGGCTCAGCACAATTGCAATGTGGAATATATTGCTAAAAGCCTACCTGGACAACACTCCTGTCCCTCGACAACACAGTCCAATTTGTAATTGCTGTATTTCTCTATGATTTGTAAGGCTTTTATTCCCAAAGGAATGATGAACTACAAGCAGCCACCTGCAACAATGCTAGGACTGGAAAAAGAGTTGTAGCTTGGACTTATTCTAAAGCATCTTCCATCCTGCTGACAGCTTGTTGGACAGATTATGCTATTGAGTGTTTACTATGTCAGCAGGGTAATTATATCCAGAAAAAAAAAAGCCACACAAATGTTCATAAAGTCTCTCCCCAAAAGTGAGTTGTGTGCTAAAATAAAGAATTCTGGCTGTATCAATAATCTCAACTTTAAAAGAAGTTTCTCTTGCAGAGCTCACAGCAATCTATCCTTTCCTCCCTATCTTCCAAAGGTGTCAGTCGTCTTCTATCTTATCGCTAAGAACACAATGCAGCCCAGTGCTGCCAACTTCTTATCCTCAAAGGGCATGAGTGACTGAAAGTTTTGCTTTTGTTTCTCTTTTGTTTATGTATTCTTTCCAATAGCACTCTCGCTCTTACTATTAGGAGACACATTTTTTCCCCTATTAAATTTATCTAAGGCTCCCAGTAACAGCTTCTACAGATACCAAAAAGACTCCAGATGTTCCCAAGCCTCGTGTTAAGGGCTTAGGCTGACTACTGGAGCCCTGAAACTGAAGTAGACACAATAAAAACCATAAACTTAGCTTTTAAGTGTTAAAATTATAAGACTCTTGGAGGTATTTATTGAGTAAAACATGTATTTATCTTAAGATGACCTTAACATTACCAGTGGCCTGAACAGCATCAACAAACTCTAAAATTATTACTGAAGATTGCAAGGCCACCCAGTAGCTCCCAATTCTACTGTAATTTTGGGATCAAAAAGGAAAGAAATATCTTTATAAATATTTGATTTAACCATTTAATTTTTTTATACTAATTAAATTCTTCTGAAATTCCTATTTATTATGACTTCCACATACCCTTACATGAGAGAACAACAGCAACTTCCCAGTGAAATCTGAACTCAGAGTAAAAATCAATTACTGATGGAATTAGATTGTAATGATTGCTATACCACATATCTAAGGAATTTACAACAACTTTGCACTTTCACAGGTTTTATTTAAAAAGTAATGAGGTAATAAGTAGGTCCCTATCTTGATTTAGGAAATTATTTCATTCACAGGGTTCAACAACGCAGAGCTCACCAAGACCAAGAAGCTGTTTTTACTCCCACCGATACTAAACATGATACTCTCAATCACAGAATTACAGAATAATAGAATCATTATGCTTGGAAAAGACCTCTAAGGTCATCAAGTCCAACCATCAACCCAACACTACCATGGCAACTAAACTATGTCCCAAAGTGCCACTTCTACAAGACTTTTTTAAACATCTCCAGGACTGGTAAATCCACCATATCCCCAGGCATCCTGTTCCAGTGCTTCACCACTTTTGCAGTAAAGAGATTTTTCCTAACATCCAATCTAAACCTCACTTGGTGCAACTTTAGCCCACTTGCTCTCATCCTATCGCCAGTTACCTGGAAGAAGAGACCAACACCCATCTCACTACAACCTCCTTTCAGGGAGTTGTAGAGAGCGATAAGGTCTGCCCTTAGCCTCCCCTTCTCCAGACTAAACAATCCCAGTTCCCTCAGCCACTCTTCATGAAAGATGTCCTTCAGGCCCCTCACCAGCTTTGCTGCCCTTCTCTCGACGCGCTCCAGCACTTCAATGTCTTTCTTACACTGTGGCACCCAGAACTGAACACAATACTCAACCCACAGCCTCATCAGTGCTGAGTAGAGGGGCACAATCATTTACCTACTCCTGCTGGACACACCATTTTTGACACAGGCCAGTATGCCTTAATGAGTGAGTATCAATCAGAAATTTGTCTGTAGCTTTATAGCAAATCTCTTTTGTAAACTCAATCCAAATTAGTAAGCGAAGTTGCTTCTAAGATGCATATAAACATCAATTTATTTCACAAATAACATAGTACATCATTTCACCCATGAATTATGAATGGTGTAGAAAACAAAGTAACCCATAAAAATATTAGATCTCACCGGACCAGTCAGTGTATTCTATTCTACTGCCAAAAAAGGGAAGTGAGTTTATCAAGCAGTGCTTTTATGGGCATCCACAGGCTCTCAAAGTGACATGACAGCAAGCATATTTGGGTTTTAGTAGGACATATTTAGGTATTGTTGGGTAAAATTGGAAAGCATTTCACTTCTACATTACCAAAACCCTCAAAGCAGTATTACTGAACCTAACAGCAACACTTTGAAAACCAAAGACAGAAAAATGTAAATAATAAGAAACAAACCAACCCCACCAAACCCCAAACCTACCAATCCAGATTCAAGAGAAGAAATATCAGTGATCTGCCTGCCAAGAGCAGTATATCACATGGCATGCTTCCTTCCTAAGATGTTGAGTATTTGTATATGCTGGAGGAAACTAAGCAGGACCCAAGAGACTTTGCTATCACTCACTTCACAAGTACAAGGCAAAAGCCTCCCACTGAGTTCTGAAAGCAGGCCCTGGGAGGCATTTGCCCTCAAGTATTTTTGGAAGGTGCCTGTTGTCCTACATCTGCTTTCATGCTGGCTCTGCTCTGAGCCACCTCACAGTGCTGTGTTTGACCAGCAGCACACCTGCCACAGGCTGCTCAGTTTGCTCTAAGGAAACTTGCTTCATAGTTCCCATACACATTCAGAAAGACACTGACAACATCAGAGACCTTCATAGCATGTTGTTTATTGATCAGTTTGGCTACACTGGCATCAGTCCAAAAGGAATGGCAAACCAGCAGTTATACTTAAATGAGGACTGTTTAGAGTACCCTTTCAGTTCCCATAGAAACTTCTGTGATGAAAATCAAGTTTTGAAATCAGGCTGCTTTTCTGTAGGCAATATTGATATTGATTTAGTTTTGACAGACAAGGTTTAGTAGCTTTGGATTTTTGGAAAACCCAAAGAAAATCAGCTTTTGATTACCAGTTTGAGGGTGTTCTTGAATTTCGGGTTTTTTTAGCTTTCCCTGCAACGCTATCCTGGATGCACTTCCTTACTGCATGCATAGCTTTGATGTGGGTGGGCCTCCTTCAGTGTTGTGGATTAAGAGCACTCTCCTATCTGCCAAACTCTACACCCTTTCCCTACAAACTGAGTCCACACTTTCTGTGCTTGATTGTGGGGGGTCATTCTTTTCCCCTATTGCTCACAGTTTCACGTTCTCATCTAGCTGGCCAGACTGCTGGCAAAGATGCTTTTGACTGCGGAGGTGGATACCATCTCTCCCTAGCAGGCCTTGATACTTAAGGAGGATCCCACGGTCATAAAAGCAGAATCTGTGTCATTGGAACCAGCTATGCAACCAGTTGTTCACCTGCAGGATCCACCCACTGCTCCTCAAGCTGCATTGAGAAGAACTTCAATAAAAACATTTTCTACTGCAGATGCAAATCACTTCTAATTTGCATAACCTTGCAGAGAAGAGCAGTTAGGCCTGAGTCATATGCCATTGAGTTAAAACCAAGATATGAAAGTTGGAGCAATCCAAAGCTGGTAGCAAAGCTGGCAGCAAAGTTGGCAACGTGTCTTAACATCCAGTGGAGAGAACGGTCTTTGTCTAGCAACTCTCTAGCAAACTTATAGGCCATGGTTCCAAAACACCATAAATTTTGAGTTTTCGGTGAAATAAACACACAATAAGAAAGATAGTTCAGAGATTAGATTTCTTAAGTATTAATTTACAAAAGGACAAAAAGCTCTTTCCTAATGCACTAGCTTAGCCTCATTACATTAAATGGTCAAAATTCTGCTTTGGCTTACAACCTCAGCAGTAAAATCCCAGGTAGAACTCTAGCATCAGTGACAAAACTACCACTGGACTCTTGCAGAAGGTAGAATGTGAGGCATGAATGTAATCAAGATGTGTTCTAGCATCACAGGCTGGGTGCCTCTGGCTGAGAGAAAAATTCAGAATAAATGAAAGTAAAAACATGTTCAGTAAGTAGAATAAGGGACACAAACAGGTACTAGTGCAACTGCAGTTGTGAACAGCACAAAGATAACAAGCACATCCAGAGCCTGGATAATGACTCAAAAGAGGACATGAATTTGACAGGAATAGCTCTGTATTTTGCAACAAAAACCTGCACCCCAGGAGACAAGTTCCTTCTTCCCTCTCCTTCCACCTTTACAGCATGCAGCAGGTCCCCAGCCATGCTGCATCATCTCAAGTGAGTAAACATTCAGTTGGTTTATGCCCTTCAAGTGGCCACAAAGCCACCACAGCTCTCTATCTATCAGAGCGACCCAGACAGAAGATACAGGCTGAGCCTCACTCATCAGCGGGGTGTTGCCATGGCAATCAGCTGTTGCCAGGTAGCCCGCAACTAAGAGAAGACTGAGAATTAGCAAGGCCTAAAAATAAAGATGTCGGGCTTTTTTCCTAGATGTTCATGTGTAGCAGGCAAAATAATAATAGAACTCCCTCAAGATCTCGGCAGTTACGGGGTGTTTATATTCCACAGGCTTTGATCACCTTTTAAAATTAGCACATTTTTCTAAGCAACAAAAACAACCAAAACATGACAGTGGGAAGATTTTCCAAATCAATGAAAACATGAGACTGAAAAGCAGGACAGGAGATAAACTGTTCTGCATATTCAAAGAAACTGACAGATAAAAGACTAAAAACCTTCCAAATCCCTACATCAGTCAGAAAGCATGGCAGCTCTGCTGGTTTACATTGTCTATGTAGGAACTGTCCTGTAGTGAAGGGATGAGAAAACAAATGGATTTAATTTCTATACCTAAACATTCCCTATGTATATGGACCCTATAAAATAAGAGAAAACGCAACTCAGACTATTGTACAACCAAACACATCAATGGCTTTGGCATTCTCAGATTGAAGACCTATGATGGGAATACAAGATCTGCCATGTCTAACTGCAGCAGGGTTTATGAATGCAAGTGTTGCAAAGGCTCCTCACCAAGGAAAGAAAATAAATTATTCAACAGAAGTTAATGAAAGTTGCAACTAAGAAAACAAAGTGGTCTTTACTGCTTCTTTCTAGTCAGTACATGGACACATGACAAAAAACCCAAAACCCAACCACAACTCACCCCAAAGTCACATGGAAAGACAGATCTGCAGCACCTTTCTTCCCAGAAGCAAGTATTTTTAAGGACAGAATGCTGTACAAATCCCTGTAAACTAGAATATCAGAATCAAATCTGATCCTAACCAGCCAAATTTTACAGCTGTTGACTCCAAGATCTGCATGGGTTGTACTACTGGATTTACCAGAATCATTCCTTGGAAGTTTCAAGGGATAAGCCCATGGCAGAAGTATAGGAGGGTTGGGCAAAATTCCCTGTCCATCTGACTCCTTTCACAGGAAAAGCTAGACAAAGAATGAAATCAGAGTCCATTTCCATATACCAAATAAAAAATTCCTTCGGGTTAAATAAAAAAGGAACCGTTTTGGTTTGGGTGTTCCCCCCCCCATTTCAAGTAAGCAAAAACTGAAGACATATTAGTTCTTTTTTTTTCCAGAAAGAAGTTTTTTGGTTTGGGTGTGGTTTTTTGGTTTGTGTTTTTGTTGTTGTTTTGGTTTTTTTTGGTTTTTTTTTTTTTGTTTTTGTTTTTGTTTTTTTTTTTTAAACTGAAAAGAAAATGTGGCAACATAAACCAAAAAGGAACTATGAAATGGAAAGTGGTTTCAGATGAAAATAATGTAAGCTTTCAATGCTTAAGATGCTAAAATGATAGATTCAGTGGTTTTTGAACATTATTGCTTCAAATTAATAATTTGTCAGCAAAATAAGGAAATTCTAAAACACCTTGATGTTGCAAAACCTGAGTGCTTCAGTAGCAGTAAAATCTGACCAAAATATTCAGTCCTCTTCTACCTCAAGCACCCAGCCCAGAGAATATTTTCCCCCTAAATTCTATGCTGTACATGACCCAGTGTTTAGAAAGACACAGCACATTAGCTGCACTATGTTGAAAATTATTCTTTCATTCTCACTTATTTTTTCCCCATGCTTCAATAAATATCATCTTCAATGTATATCAGAAATCAACAGCAAGTAGAAAATGTCACAGTGAGCACTTAATAGTGGCATGGTGGATTTGAGAAACAGGAATAGCATCCTTGTGCAGAAGGACCTTTGAAATAGTGATAAAAAGAAGCAGTGGATTTACTAAGAATATTCTAAATGTATCTTTTTAGACATGCTACAAAGGTACTAAATAAAAAAAGCCACATTGGAATGGAAAATTACTTCGAAAAATGAATGAGAACAATATGAAGAAAACTAAAACAATGAGAGGTGACTTTTTTACTAGTGACTGTTTGTTTTCAGAAAGAACTTAAAATTAAAAAGTCTCTTCTAGTTAGAAGAATCATTTTTATCTTCTTCCCTTTGTCCTGGCATCTGTCACCAAATTTTATATATTTTGACTTGCTGAGTATCAGATAAGATTAATTTATACAAACACAGCCAGACACACAGAACACTTAATATAACTGTATCTTAACTGTGCTGATTTCAGCCTAGAATTTGATTTTTTTTTTTTCCAGATGGGCTTCAGCTGCCATACAAACACAAAGCAATTGCAAATACGGCGATAACCTTTAAGGAAGCCACAGACTCAAATACTGAAAAAATATTACTTGCTTTTTCCACCTCTTGTTGCATCCCCTTGGGAAATACAAATATCCACCTAGAGATACAGTGTTTTCTGAAATTGAAAAGAGTTATTCTGAACTTTGAGTTTCTTCATTTTGTTTCTAAAAGATAATTAGGGATTATTTAGCCTGAGACAAGTTCAGGCATATATGGAGGTGCCAGTTAGCAGTTCCCCTGAAGATTAGCACGAAGTGGCATGACTTCATAAAGACGTTCTGTTCTCTGTGCCACACATGAGACTCCATTTGTCTCCACAGAGTTTAACTGGTTGGAGGGAAGTGCTGCCCCAATGAGACTTCCATGGCAAATCCCTCAACAGCACCCAAAGGGGGGTGGGGAGGCCTTGAACACTGCCTTAGGGACACAGAGACAGGCCCAGCTGTGGCTGCTAGTTAAGCTGGAGCAAGTTCCTCACTTTGTATCACAGAGGCAGTTAGGAGTATTGGGTGGGAGGAGATGGAAAGGAGAGACGAGCTCCTATTTAAGGTTTTAACATGTACAGTATTAAGGGCCAATAAGGGAACAGCCAACATCACACATTGTCTATGTCGCTCTGTGCTGCACTGCTGTTAACCTATGGGAAGTCTTTCTTCTGGTGTATTTTAAAGCTTAAAAAACCCCAACCCTAAACCACAGGGAAACAAACAAACAAACAAACCAACCCCTTCAAAAACCATCCAACAACAACAATAAAAAAAACAGTGGCAGGGAAGTCCTCTTTTGCATAAAAAATAATTTTCTCAAAATTGCAATGTTTTGCAGATGTTCATTATGTTGATACCAACTAAATTTTTGACAGAAAATTGTCAAAGCGTTCCACTTCAGATGTTGAACATAGCAATTAATCTACTCCTTTTCCTATTAAACTATTAATTACAATTGTATATGTAAAAATAATATATATTATACTCAGTGAGACAGTACAATCAAATAGTGGAAATTAAATCAATCACAATATTTGGATACAATTAAAATGGTTGCTATATTTTGAATCTTCATTCAAAAAATGTTGGATGCATATTCCAACTGCAAATTATTTTCAACTCAAATCCTGGAATTTCCCATGGGAAAGAATAAAACCTGGCATTTTAGACACAACTGTCACACATTTACATGAATCTTACAGGGGATATAGCTGCAGCCCAGGAGCATTAGATAAATTGAATATACTCAAGTAAAAGTGATTATTTACCTCCAGAATATTGGTATTAAAATATCATTTAAAGTCAAGCAATTCTGTATATCTCCCTTCTTCCAGCCTCAAGAAGCATTTTATACTACTTATTTTTTGTAATTTTTTTTTTTTTTTTTTTTTATATCTACTTTTTATTTTACTGTTAAAACAGTAGCTACCCCTGGAAATACATGAAAAAAGCTGCCATAACATTAAAATATTTCACAGCAAAATATAAACAAAAGCTTTGTGTTCAGATAAATGAGAGGAGAAGGAGGGGAAAGCATCTGGGTGGAGTCCCACACCAGTAAGCAAGCAAAACACAACAAATATCTCTCAACCCAAAAATTAGCAATTGCACACTGGAGGAACAAGTGCTGATGAGACCTGGAGCCAAAACAGAGCATAGATCTCATTCATGTGCAGCACTAGAAAAACCGACGCACTGGTCTCCTCTCTCAAATTCTAACAGACCCTTGTTCAGTTTAAGAAAACATCATCTTAAATGCACTGCAAAAGTGTTATGTCATCTGAGGAAATATTTGGTTTGTTCTAAATGTATTGGAATTGTCTCCTGCATCACCTTCTCTGTTTTGAATAAGGAAGTAACATGACCATCTCTTACACCCCTAGTTAAAGAGGAAGGAGCACCTAGTCGCTAGAAGGCCAAATCTCTCTAACATGTCAGCATTTATCTATGTATAGATGTTATATGAAGTATAGACCAAAGCATCAATTTAAAATAAAACAGGTATTCTGGAATACCTTCCCATGAGTACATATTTATCCCTTTCCTTCACCGGATCCTCTGTGGTTTTGCTCAGTTATAACTAACTCAGTAAATTACAGGATACTCTACTCTTGTCCCTTGACTGGGTAATAATTGCAGAATTTCTGACTCAAAAGTACCCATATGTTTGGGTTGGTTTTGTTTTTTGTTTGTTTTGGTTTTTGTTGTTGGTTTTTTGTTTGTTTGGGGGTTTTTTACATGAAAAAGTATGTATTTCATTACAAACAATTTTTTTGCCATTTAAAACTGTAATTAAATGTAAAAGAGTCACCCCCTCCTTCTAACCATTGAATTGCAGCTAATTTCCACTAAAAACTTGCAATTGACTCAAATACGCTTGAAAGATTCACAAATCTCTCCTTTACAAAGCAAACCCATAAAACCAATTCTACCAACATGCACACTAGCTACACAACATTGTTCTAATTGTCTCAGGTGCTGCTTTAAATTTCTTTTCTTCTTTCTATCAGTGAAGAAGAAATACATCTATCAAAGTCAGACAGGTTCGTTTTTGGCTTGTATATAAATTCACAGGTTTCCATTGAAGTGCCACTCTAGAAGTTTATGACACCTGTATAACTGCACTGAAACAATGCACTTGTGTAAGTCGCACTGAGTCAAATCTATGCTGTGGGATATTACTGGTGATGATGCACAAGTAGGAAAGAATCAGGCTTGTCTTTCTTTGCTAAGTCTGCAAGGCTGACAGCAAAAATATCAGTATTCTAAATATATTTGATCTGAAGTTATATAGAGAGAAACATGACAACCTATCACATCTTTTTTCTTTTTAAACAAAGTCGTATTTCTGAGAAGATTTGCGATTTAAGGAGTCTTTCAAGTTTTGAGGTCTGAGTCAGTTATGAAAGCAGAAAGTGGGTATAATGAACCTGCAGAGCTCCAGCAGGTATCTTTAGATTCAAGTCAATCATTTTATATGCCCCTTGGAAGGGTGACTTTCCCTCAGAGATATGCAGAACTGAGCAGAACTTTGTCCTTCAGGAGTGATTGCCACCTCCCACCTGCTAGGAGGCTCAAAAATGGGCTAGAAATCAGCCTGTTGATCCATTGCAGTACTTCTGCACCATTTTCCTTCTGAGAATTACTTCACAATAGAGGCCAGGAGACCCACCAGTCTCCAGCCTGCCTCATTCCTCTTTCTCCATCCTACTGCTTCAAGCTAATTTCTTCACAACACCCACAGTGGTCCACCATTTTTTTTCTCCAACTGATTCAGGGTGCTACTACATAAGGATGAGTGCATTTTGAAAACCAGAGATACCATTTTGAAAGGCTAAGATCACAAGATCAAATAGAAATCTATATTTTTGACTGTTTATTATTAATTATTCTAGACTATCTCATTGAAACAGGCTCATCACCCTCAAACAACAAACTGTTATCCATATGTATTATTGGTAAGACTGGCAGGAAAACATCAAATTTACATATTGGAAGCATTTGAAGTTTTGATTTCTTTTGTTTTTTGCTAAGTAGATGAGGGACTCTATCATGTATCTCCCATGCCTTGCGTATATGCTAATTTACACTAATCTGTATCTGTTTCATTTAAATTCTACACAAGATTTTATGTAATTGTCATCAAAACAAACATCTTATTTCTTGGGCAGAAAATGAAAGATTTAATCAGCTTTAGTTATGACGGTGAGGAAGAAACCAACATGAAATGATAAATTTAACTTTGACTCCTGAGCACAGCCTCAAAGATAAAAAAAAAAAAAAAGGGAAAATAAAAGGTAGCATGACACATACTTTTACTTCAACTAATGAGAGACACAAAGTTAAAACCAGGGATATTGATCGGCATCCAAAGAACATGAGGTTCTAGAATATGGATATTTCTGATTCTTTTGAAAGGTCTCTGACATAGCCCAAATTGCTAATTTACAATCTTCAAAGAAAATTTGAATGTGACAAGCAAAACAGAGTCAAATTAACCTAAAAATTTTCTTCTCATACTTAAGTCTGAAAATATGCACAATAATTAATATTTATCTTTGGGATGAAGGCCCTTATGTAGAGATGCAAGGACTAAAGCTCTAAGGGTGGAACACAGTGCAATTCCCCTATCCCATGTTGTCTCTATCCCCGTAACCGCCAGTAAAAGGGAACAAGTGGCTCCTGAGGCAGGAGAACTAATAAATTCAGGGTTCCAACAGATATACACTAGACATCGTCTTCCTCATCCACTGTCATGAGAAGCAGCTCCACTCATCTGATGTTTCCTATTGTGCTTCCATTAGATCTTCCACCTTTCCCTAGACACATGCAATACCAGCTACCCACAAAAAACCTCCCCATATGTGCATTATTTCTCCATACTGTTATCAATGTTCCTTTACCCCAGCCCCTAGCAGCAATATTCCTCATTTGCTCCAAACCTCACTGAAGTTTCTTGTTTGGGCAAGACACAGCATGAGTTTGTCTGGAGCCTCACATGCTCCTTGCTGATGTACTATTAATGTGCTGGTTGCTTGACTTGTACACTTGCACTGACTGTCCAACTGGCTGATGCCAAACTTAGTAGGTAATGGCTGAATTTTCTCTGCCATTCTCTCTGTGGGGCAATTAACAGGTTTCTCTCCCTTAATCAGCCACCTTGTCTGATAATTGTTTTATGAAATTAACACCTTTGGAATCTCTGTCTACATGCTAATTTTGATTAAAATTTGCCAGTGAACTTGAAACTTATTACCAGAAGACTGACAGAAAGTGCTATCACTTATGCTTTTTTTTCTTGAAGAACCTATGCAAAGAAAAACAGTTCAAAGAGCTGCCATTCATGGTGCTATTCTTTATTTCACCACAAAACTCACCTTAGATTCAGCACAACTTTTCTTGTTATGCTACGCTTTTTTTTCTTGACCAAATCAGAGCTTCATACAGAGTTACAAGAAATAGAAAGGTGTTTTGCACAAGGTTATACAATATGTCACTCACACAAGTGGAGTTTAGAGTTTCTATTTCCCTATTCAGTGTCTCGCTTTTCTCCTCCTTCCTTTCTATGAAAAAAATCTATTTGTTTTGTCAGAGCTGAAAAAAAAAATCAACATGCAGACCTGCATTGGTCCTCCTAAGAAAGGGAGAATTTCACCTTCTTTATAGAACAAAGATAACTAACAAGGTGTAGGAAAAGTCAGGACAAATTCCTGAATATTTCATTCTAGTTACTAAGGCAGTATGTAAAAGGTGTGGGGGGAAGCTTTTAAAATGACTGAAGTGCTCCTGCAGCTTCTTTGATAGAATTTTTTCATCCTAAATGTGATTAAGCATTTTGTTTCTATTAATTGTTACTGTTAAACACTTCAATTAATAATTCAGTATACAATTAATAAATATACAATCAAGAATGTTGTTAATTTTCTATCAAAACTTTCTGCAGTGTATTATAAATACAATGTTCCATCTTCCAAATCTCTGGCTGTTGAACACAAAGCACTGTCCCTTGTGGTTCAATATACTGCACCTAAGAGTCTTGAATGAAGTCACACAAGGTCATAATATTTCATGACTTTCCTGGCAAAAAGGTCCACAGCCTCATTCTTAAACTGCTGTTGTATATGCATCAAATACCAAAGAGATGAATTACAACAGATTAAAATATTCTAAATATTAATCTCTTAATTTCAATAGCAGAGATTTGTGTGGTATGTCATTTTAAATAGCTATATGTTTTCTGAAAAATGTGTTATTTTAGCAGCATTTGTCACAATATTACATGCTTTCGTTTCTGTTATTTCAGATACATAACTGTTTTCTGGCTAGTTCTGCTTTCCATCCTTGTTGATTCTCCAGCTGTACCAAGAGGTCTACAATGACCAGTACTGAAGCCAGGATCTTGCAAACTATAACCTATAGGCCAGTAATGATCCCTGTAGACTATGCGCAGAGCAGTTTTTGACTCAAAAGTGAAATACTCTTTCTTCAAGAAGCAATGCTTCATCTGTAAAGAACAACAGAAATTTTATAAAATGTAATTCCTGCCACATACAATTGTTAAGATTTGGAAAAATCTTTGCTTAAACATGCAAAATACTTCAGGGGGTTTTTTTCCATTTAAAAGGAATTGGAGTGCAAGATCCACCTAGATACTAGGTAGAGAATGCCTCTGATGTGTAGAAAGTGAGAACTAAAAACCCTACCCACATCAAGGACAATAAAGATTCTAATCCTAGATAGTCTAAACTTATCTGAGGACTTGGCCACAGCTGTTCCTTTTTACTGTCTCCTATTGTAACAGTCCTATTTTGTATGAATATATAATAACAGGGACAGAAAAAGAGAGTCCTCAGTGTTTAAGAGCCTCATGTGGGATTAGACAACCAGGTTGCACCTGCTCACTGCAACAAACAGAGCTGCACTTTTGTTGTACCATTCCCGCTGAAGTCCAGTCCCAGATTCCCAGTAGGAAACAGAGAACCTGAACCCATGTTTCCTGTGTCCCAAATCAGTGTTTCATCCACCAGAACACTGGCTATGGTGGAAGTGCTTTCAGCCAAGAATTCCATCCAAGATTTCAAAATCCCTTCTGGTTTCAGTTTCATCAAAGTGCTAGGTTCCTACAAAAGCTTTCTTTTCAGTGAACTCATATTTTCAGATGGAAACATTTAGCTGAAAAAAGTCGACCAACCCTATTCACAGTTGTTATGCAAACATTTTAAAGGGATTTGCAGATTCTTAAGAAAGAAAGAAAGAAAGAAAGAAAGAAAGAAAGAAAGAAAGAAAGAAAGAAAGAAAGACAGGCTCAAATATTCAAGCATTTATCAGCACTTTGCTAAGTTTAGGTTTCCTAATGCTCCTTCAGCACTGGCCATATTGGTTCACAAGATAAGAGGACCAGGAAAGCCTAATAATATTTCAAAGTGACCTCAGGGATGCTCCCATTACTTGCAATGAAGACAATAGTAGAGAATGCATTAAACCTGATTTTCTGGAAATCTACAGATTTACAACATCTATTAGATGAACTCACTTCAGTTGTAACCAATATACAATTTACTCCACTCCCTGAGAAACCATCCAACTCTATGTCAAGTCACAGTTGCAAATGCAATAGATTTTGGACTCTATTAGGGCATAAAAACAAAGCAGTTGTGCTGTGCAGAATATTTGAATGGGACACTCCAAGTGTCTGATGTTATGCTATTAGTCTTTCTATTGCTCTAAAAAGAAATATGGACAACAATTTAACTACTAGAACAGACTGTGAAAATGATGTAAATTTGTCACTGCTTGTACATAACAGTGGAACATTCCTCAGTACTCATAAACCTGAGCTGCTTTCACTTCCCCAAGTTGCTCACCCTCCACTCAGCTCAGCTTCCACCATTCCCTTAGTACCAGGGCCTGCAGCAAGGACCTTGCACAACAGTGTAACTTGAAACACACATCTGGGGAAAATTCTGTTCTGGAGTTTGCCTGGGGTTATACTGGCTATTTAAGAGAGATAGAGAGAAGCACACAGCAAAATCTCTACAGGATCTTTGCCGAAAGACTCATCTATGACTCAGCACGTGGCTTTATCTTATAGAACCCAGTATTGATAAATCAGTAACTGAATGTCTGATCTGACAAACTCTTAGAAGGTGCTGTGCTGTTGCTAACATAGGCACCACTTCACAGCTGAAGGTCTCTAGCAACCTGCTCCAGTTGTAGAGGTCCCTGTTCACTGCAGGGGGGGTGGGCTAGATGACCTTTAAAGGTCCCTTCCAACTCCAAACATTCTATGATTTCCTGAGAACTTGTAGGCAGTAACTGTACCTCCTCTCCAGCTTTGTTTTGTTAAGCAAGACTAGTGAAACTACTGCAATCAACCTCACAGAACCACAGAATGGTTTGGGTTGGAAGGGCCCTTTAAGATCATCTAGTTCCAAACCCCCTGCCATGGGCACGAACACCTCCCGCTAGACCAAGTTCCTCAAAGTCCTATCCAACCTGGCCTTGAACATTTCCAGGGATGGAGCATCCACAACTTCTCTGGGCAGCCTGTTCCAGTGTCTCATCCTTACAGTGAAGACTTTCTTCCTTATATCTGATGCACATCTACTCTTTCATTTTAAACCATTACCCCTTCTATCACTACATGACCTTGTAAAAAGTCCCTCCCCATTTTTTTTGTATACCACCTGCAGGTACTGAAAGGCTGTTATAAGACACCCCCAGAGCCTTCTCTTGTTTAGGCTGAACAATCCCAGCTCTCTCAGCCTGTCTTCACAGGAGAGGTGCTCCAGCCACTTGATCATCTTCTCAGCCCTCCCCTGGACTTGACCAAACAGGTCCACGCCCTTATGTTAGGGGCCCCAGAGTTGAACACACTACTCCAGGTGGGGTCTCTGGAGTAGACAGGGGAGAATCACCTCTCTTGACCTGCTGGCCATGCTGCTTTTCATGAAGCCCAGGATACAGTTGGCTTTCTGGGCTGTGAGTGCACATTGATGGCTCAATATTGAGCTTCTTGTCAAATCAAGACCCCCTAAATCCTTCTCTGACAGGCTGCTCTTAATCTGCTCATAGCCCAGCCTGTATTTGTGCTTGGGATTGCTGTGACCCATGTGCGCTTGGCCACTTGCACTTGGCCTTGTTGAACTTTGTAAGGTTTGCATTGGCCAAGCTCTCAAGCCTGTCAAGGTGCCTCTGAATGGCATCCCTTCCCTCCAGTGTGTCAGGCACATCACACAGCTTGGTATCATCAGCAAGCTTGCTAAGGGTGCACTGGACCTCACTGTTCATGTTGCCAACAAAGGTTTTAAACAGCACTGGTCCCAGTACTGACCCCTGAGGAATGCACAACATCCCTATCTTGACCCCTGAGGACATTGATAGATAATGGTCTTCCATCTTACTCCTCCTATAATGCCTTCCCCCACTTTCTGTTTCACTCTCATCTAACATTACAGATTAGTCTGTGGAGTACCACATATGTAAGGGTTAACACCTCTTTCAGTCTATTGGAGTTCTGTTGACACAAGTTAACAAAGTCATCTCCTTAGCTAAATTACAGTGGAAATTCACACATCATCTGGTCAAACTGTAGCTTCTTCCAAAACACGCTCTTCCAGATGATACCAGAAATTTCTTTATGGTAGTCCTTAATGCATGACCTTGCTACAAGGGCTACATGGGCTACAAGACTACATCTGATTTTTACTACTTTAGTCTAATCATCAAGTTGCTCTCTTATCAGATCATCTTTGGTAGTGATAATGCCTCAACTTTAGTGACCAGCAACTTTCTTCAGCACCTCAGTAATTTTTTTTACTTGAAGTCAGTATTGATAAAGAAAATATTTAACAAAACATGTTAGTTTTCAGGCAGTTTCCATCGTGGGAAACAAACACACACAAACAAGATTCCCTCCTCTGGTTGCATGCCAATTTGGAGAACAAACTAAAAATCAATCATTTCATAGTTTAATCAAAATTTGTTGTAGAAATCTAGGGTTCTGACTAGCTCTGTGTACCTGTATCGGTATCCGTATGTGTATGTATATCTAGTGAGAAATGTTTATCATAATCATCGTAAAAATAAAAGGTTGTTGCTTTACTCCTCAGTGTAGGAACAGCGTGTCTTTAGTTTCCATCAGCACAAGAGCTTGCTAAACCTTCCACTTAACTCCTAGGCACAACCCCTCAGCCAGTTACTAACTCCTGCCTCACATATGGTTGATGGAAATCATTACATACAAGTCAGAATATGTTATACACTATGAAGTGCAAAGGAAAAGGTATACCTGTTAGTTTCTAAACAGAAGTATGTTTAAGTATAAAATGTAACAGACCTACAAATTCCACATAAAGACAAGAGGACCAAGAAGACAAAGACAACCTGATTGGAAAAACACATTACATAAAAAGTTGTGGATATAATGAGCAATTTCCAGGGTGAAACACATCTCTAAGACCAGCAGAGCTCTACGAACGAATCAATCACATTTGAGTCTGACAGGAGGAAAGGATTAATTGATATATCCATCTTGGAATTGCTTTCTGTTTTGTGGGTGTTTTACCACAGAAATAGGACTGCTCCCTAGCTAAATGTCAGACCCCAAAGGAAGATAAAATTTAGATTCCCAGATCAGATTTTTGAGATCTGTTTTCTTCATTGCCTACTCCAAAAAAGAATTCACAAAAGACAAAAACACTGTAAGACTTTGCTGGGTCTCTTAGACACATCCAAGCCTGCTGGCCACAGACTCCTGCTAAATCTTTGATTAATGATTCTCTGGCAACCACAAGTGGGAAAACATTCTAATTATGCTTCCTATTTCATCACACCTAGATGACACATACATGCTCTGTGCATTTCCAGGGCACATCTAAAAGAGCCATGAATGAGATTTAAGGAACTGACCAGTGATGGAAGATATGGGAATATTCAAGCTGTGCGTATATTTATGCTGAAGATCATTCATTTCTATCTATGAAAAGGCTTTCCTCACATGACTAGAATGTCATCATCTCAGATTCTATTTCACACTATTCATTCCATCTTAATTGCTAAAGTGATGTCACTTAGCATCACAATATCTGCCTTTTCAGGACCGTTCAAACAACAAAAACCTTGCATCCATTCCATTTTGAGGAAAAAAAAAATAAAAAGAAAAGGACAACTATTTGTTACTCAGAAGATTTACTATAAGAAGTCCAGCATGTTCTAGGCATGGACACCATTCAAGAGCAATGGTGGCTATGAACAGAAATAAAGCTAGCAAGAAGTGAGTGCTTAGTTCCTTAAAGGCTCCCAAAGTGAGCAGGCACATCTTAGTAAAATTAAGTCAGATTAAGCAGCAGTACAGATGAACAAAGGTCAAATCAGGGACTCAGTGCAAAAGATGTCTATACAGGAAGAAAAGCTGTTTGGCTAGAAGAGTCTCACCCAAGAAAGCAAAACTATGGAAGAAGTATCTAAAGATATGTAAAAATATTTGTCACACAGCAAATGGCAAACACCATGATACACTGTTAGAAGCCATCCAAAACACGCACAAAAAGAAATGTTTCTAGGATTTCTTACCTATATGTGTTTGTAACTGAAAATGACACATTCATCTAAAACCTTTGTTATATTAAAAAAAAACCATAATAGGAATAATCCAAAATAAAATGTGAAACTTTGATTTCTAGTCCCTCACTGCCTATATAAAGGAGTTAAACATACAGATAATTGCTGGCACATTGAAAAGACACTTAGATAATAATTTGCTCTATATATAGGCTTTGCTGCTACAGAGAACAGTATGAGTTTCAAAGATAGATTCAGGATGCTAATATAGAGGTGGTTTGGAATTTGTTCTTTTTTTTTTAATTCAATTTTGGGACCACATGATCTTATATGTTCATAAAAAAGCCATGTTAATGAAAAGGAACCAAACTTTAAGAAATAATGCCTTCTGTTGTGGTGCCCCAAAGAAACAAACAGATGTTGAAGACTAGAAGTGAAAGAAAAAGTTATCTAGTTCCTCAGAGTTTAGACACCTCATTTTTGCTCCACTGACACTTCTATACAGGTGGTGTCCAAATCATGTCCAGTTCTGTGCATGTCCTAGGCTTCATTGCTCTACATTGCGTGATACTCCCATGTTTTTAAACTTACAACCAGATTATGGGCTATGGCATATCCCAGTACCTATGACTGAGTTAGATTGCTACGGTTTATACCATTTAGGACTTCATGATTAGTAGTGCCAAGTGAGAAAACAGCCTTCCAAAATCCAACCTTTAAGTATTTGCTGTGCAGGGGGTGCCTTTGGGCCATTCTTTTTTCCTGCTTGTTCTGATTTTTACCTGACTGCCCCAATTAGACTAAATATGTTTGTAGAGTAAATACAGAAAGAACCTAATCAAAGTAGCATTTCTAGCATCGTCTGTCATGCTGCTCTGAAGACATACTTGCTAATTATGTTGAACAGCATATGGAAATAAAGTAGCATGAGGCTAAACAAAAAAGTACCATGATTTTACCCAACTCCTTCATAACGAATCCATTTTCATATATCTCCAATGATTTTATTCTTTTAAGCTGCCATAAGCAAAAAGGTGATTACAAATGCAACCAGCATGGGCTTTGCTGCCACAGTTTCCTAGCTGCAGCATGTGGATCACTGATGCTTATTAATTAGAGTTTCAAGAAAAGCAAACAAAATTCTCACTTCAAGAGTCAATATTATTTTTCTCTGTTGAACCTCCTCTTTATGAAGCTATGATGATGCTCTAAAAGAATGCAGAGACTGGCTTATTGATGCAGGTGCATATGCATGCATGCACACAAAAAGAGACTGTTTGGCACCGTTGAAGCTTCAGCTCTGGCTTTATTTTATATATTATCACTGAGAAATATGCTTGACTTCATCTGACCTTTAAGAGAACTGTCTGCTAATGCTAATAGCACACTGCTGTGTGTGCAGCACACACACACAAAAAAGAGACTGGCTGCTAGATATGCAGAGTACACTCAAGCAACTCTGAACAGTGACAGTCAAACCACTGGAGGCTTGATGGCCTGTTAAGTACACCAAACAGCTGATTACACAAACCTTTACCAAATCTTTTTGGTCTTTTAACACAGAAAGAAGTCTTTCAAGAGCAGATGCGGGAATGTAATGTTTCTTACTTTGCTGTATTTGGTTGGTTTGATTTTATTTTTCCCCAGGGACACTTCTGGTCCCTCTCATGTCTGCTCTCGCTGGAACAGCTACCCTTCCATGAGGCAGGTTTTACACAGACCTGGAACAAGGAAGTGCAATGCATGAAAATTAACAAAAGCAGATTCACTTTAAGAGCTTAAAAACCAAAAAATTGTGGAAAGACCAGAGTCCTGAATGAGTGATTCCAATTAAAAAAAATCTGAGACTTTTGACAGTTACTTCAAAAGTAATCTGATCTAGGTTTATTTCAATGACTTTATAAAGAACAGAGTTGGTTCTAATTTTATCCAAACTGATTCACCTATTTGTAATGGTTGTCCAACGTGCTAATAACACAGCACTGTGGATCCTATACACACACTGTCACACAAATGTCAGATTTCAAGACCCTGAAGAAGAGGGCTTTTTTTTTTTTTGCTGACAAACTGTCAGAATGACCAAGCATATCTTAATAGCTCCCATTAAGAGGAACATACTGTGGAGATTCTCTAGGGCTAGCAATAGGACAGCAGGCAAGACAGTATGTCTCAAAGGAAAACTTAAAATAGCAGCCAACTCAGAACAAGTAGAGTATACAACAGGTTTTACTGTATGAAAGGTAAAGAAAACATCAGTGAGTGTTAGAACAAAGTAAAGAATTGCAGAAGTTATTTTCTGTGAACACACAGAAACAGAATTATCATAGAATATCATAATACTGATTCTGTGATATAATGGAATTACTATTGATACTATAGCCCATACTACTGAAAGGGCAGCAGCATAAGAATAATTGAAACATCAGCCATTAGAATAGGAGAAAGTCAGGACTGTATTGTCCTATGCCTTTCTTTACATTCCTTAACTTCATTTTCGTTGAATTTTAGTATGCACAAAACATGAGAATTCTACAGAATTAAAAAATAAAAATAAAAATCAAGAATATCTGCAGCACCACTCACTAACCCCCCCCCCCCCCCCCCCCCCCCCCCCCACCCCCCCTTCTCTACTTCCCGACAAGCAAAACCCCTTCTAACACAGTGAGGAACAAACCCGTCAGAATTAAATCTCCCCTCACGCTG
>JANHGN010016713.1:106888-118842 GCA_024605025.1 Megaceryle maxima
CCGAAAATGGTGAGGCAATGAGAGGATTTTAATTTTTAAATAACATCCCTGTGAGAATTTTGCCTTTGCTTTCTTCCTTCCTCCCCTCTCCCTGTTCTAGCACTCAGTGATGGAAGCAAAGACGAGTATAAATTGCTATATGCCATCAAGGCAAAATTGTTCCTGAGAGTCTGGCATCATGCCCAGGATTTTACTCACTCCATGACAAGTGGTGTTCTCTTCAGCTAGGAGTTATCCAGCCTCATCAATAAATACTTCAAGCATGGTCATTTGATGGACATGATAAGATTAAATTCCAAAATATTTAGGGCTGTATACAGTATTTCACTATTATAAAGAAACCAGCATTATAAAGAAAATAACCTGAAGCAGGTATAATTTCTTTTTCTGACTAAATGTCCAAACAAATTATTTTACAGTCCTTGTTGGTCAGGCAGACGATGAGGGCTTCTTAAAATTCACTTGATGCTTTTTTTCTGTACGTTATTCTATGAGCCATTTTCCTCTCAGTGTTTGCTTTACAGTCATCACCACTTTTCTCACTTATGTACGATGAGGGAGAATATGTTCTCATCTGTGTCTTAGGAAGCAAGATCTGGATTTGTTTACAAGCTTTCAGTTCTTGCTTTTCTGATTCTGACCAGGGGATCTAAATTAACAAGTTTTTATATGGCAAGTAAATACAACAGACTCAAAGCCCACAGACTCTCACTCTCTAGTCCAATTAAAATGTATTTACTGATAGTAGAACAGAATAACTACACAATTACTTATATATAATGCGGGGCTCGAGCAGGTGAGATGGAGAGAAGATGTAAAGACATGACAGGAGTAGTCAAACAGCAGAAGAAACATGATATGTTTGCAAGCTGTTCAAGTGAGACTCACCAACTGAGATTAATCTGAATGCTTCTGACTCTGTTAAAGCAGTGCAAGTTTATTTATGAGAGAATTAGGAACTACTGAACAATGTGTTTCAGCATAGCCAAAAACAAAAAGGTACATGTTGGGATCAAGGAACATAGGCCAAACTTAGCAAACTGTCACTACACTTTGGAGAGCAACAGTTCTTCAGGGTGGATTCCCAATCCCATCCAAGGTCAACCAAACACAAGCATCAGGACAAAGCTTTTGGAGAAGATGGCTAATAAGATTCCAGGATGCCCAAAGGGGGGTGGGGGGAAGGATCAAACCAGAGTTATTAACTATCTATGCTATGCTAATGAGAGTATTACTAAAAATCTTTATCTACCTCCAATGTCCATCTTTCAAAGATCATGCTGATAAGTGTTTTCAGGTACAAAAAGAAAAATCTTAAGAATTATCATCAGGAAATATGAAAAAATAAAACAAAGCTACAGGCCTTATCATAGGGAAAACTGCGCCATGACTTGAGCATAATGTCAGAAATTAGGCAGCGTTATAAAAAACATTTTCATTGTTGGGATAAATTTGTATCATAGTAGAAGAATGCATGGAGGAATAAAAAAATCCCAACTCTACCTTCCTTTGGGTTACATTATTCTTAAGCAACTTTAAATTAGAATTTAGGTTGACCTTGCAAATATGCTATACGTATCTTCCCTTTTCTTGATAGAGGAATTAGGTCATGAATTTATAGGACCAGTGGAAAGCAAGACAAGATGCTTGAAATCACCACCTCCCACTTTACAATAAAGTCTGATCTATGGAGCTTGCCTCCAAATTTGAGTTTGTGCTTAATTCTGGGTCCTGCTATGGTCTAGTTCATTTGGTCTCTCCCTAGTCCCACAGGGTCACACATACTTTCAAGGGGTCATAGGGTACTTTAGTTGAAGCAGTTCAAAGGAAAAGGAATAGTTTCCAGCTCTCTGTGGATTTTCAGACTTTCAAAAGGTCAAAGGCTCTGCTGAGCCCAGTTTGCCTTCTGGGCTAGAACAGTAAAGCAACATGGTTATCACTGTATTTGCTGCGTTCAGCCCTCTGTCCATAGATGCAGATGCATCGATTAGAGGTGATTTTGAACACTTCTGATGAAAGCTTAAAACAGTCATCCACGGGAGAACAGTGAGAGGCCTTACCTGCTGTGCCACCATTGCAAAAATCAGAACAGCCTCCTTTCCTGCACAGACTGTCAAATGGACCTGCTACCCATCCCAGTGAGACAGGAGAGAAGGTGCAAGGAAGGGGAAGAGGCACTCCTCCTACACACGCAGCTGCTGCTGTGTCTGCGTGCAGAGACAAGGGAGAAGCCTCCAGACTGGTGCCTGTTACCCAGAGCGTCTGTGTCAGTAAGAGTGTGTACTTTTGTTAAAGATGAGGAACGAGAGCGACAAGGGCTACCATAGCCTTTTGGTGGTGTGAGCTGCTATGAGCACCACCCAGAATCATCTATAACCCTGGCCCCCAAGATGATCTTGGAAGTGGATGCTACCAAAGGTAGAACCACGCTCTTCCCAAGCATTGCTTCAATGTATGGGTACAACAGAGGCTTTTTTAAAAACAGCCTAAACATCCTGAAGAACTAGTGATTCAAAAAGTATTCTTTGAAAACTATTACTCTTTTAGGAAAAGTAAAAATATATAATTTATAAGAGTTATCATCCAATGAAGCCTTTCTTGTGTTTTATTGAAGAGCAGCAGCAGACAGCACACAGGCTGGGAGCCATGTTAGTTCACATCTAGATGGTGGAGAGCAGGAATGAACTGCAAAAACCACTGTTTTATACAATCTGCTTTAGATTCATACCAGAGCTCAACAGTGTTACCTGCCTACCATAGAAAATGACTTGAGCAACCAAGATGAATAGAGCAGAAAAGCACGTGAACAGCAGCTTGAATATAAGCTGTGATCTCTTCCTCTGTAAGGCAGATCAATATCTCAGTGGTATCCTTTTTCAATACAGTATTGGAATGTGAAAGCAAAGGTAAACATTTCCAAAAGGAGCTGTCAGGCAGGACTGAATTTTTTTCAAGAGATATTTATCAGAAATATTTCCATAGTTGTATCAGCACTTGCTTCTCTCAAATACTGCACTGCATTTTCCGTAGATCAGCTCCTGCTCTCTAAACCTTTAGAATATTACGTCCCTCATATAGCCACATCCTCTATAAGGTAACTGCTATGGACATGCTCAGAACTCAGCAGAATTAGACCTCCTGAGAGTTACAAATACATTTCAACACATACATTTTTTCTTTCATTCTTTACGATTTCAGTAAAGATCATCCGAAAGACTCAAACACATCCTCGTATTTCATGACCTCTGGAAGGATAAAACTTTTAACTTTGCTTCATCTGTTTCTTCCTTTTTCCCCTATGGACTGTCAAATATTTGCATGCAAGAGCCTGATGCTGCAAAAGGAAAACAAAGTAGCAGCAGTGCTGGTTCCATCACAAGGGCAAAGAAAAATGGAGACAAAATAGATCTGGACAATAATATTTATATTCAATATTAAAAAGAGAGGCTGATAATAAAGTATAACTTAAGTGTGTTATAAATTGTGTTAAACATTTAATTTGAGTAAGTAAAAGGTAATGCTGGAGTTCAAACTGCTATAAACAAGAACTTATTTATATCAGGATGAAAGCATCACACCCTTGAAATGGATAAAATTATATAATTGTCAAATGAGAAGTAGGGCACAGTGAAAATGTTAAATAAGATAAGAGCTATAAAAATAGTCAGTGATTTGATCCTCAGCTAAAACTCATTTCAGGCTGAATAAGGGAAAAAAATAAATCATAGTTAATAACTTATTAGGATACAAGTTGTTTGGCTTAAAGGACATTTATCAGTTTCTTGCTATTAGAAATCAGTGCAACCTCAGGTGTATACCACAGCTATACATCCAGCCCAGATATCTACATGGAGATGCCAACTTTTACCTATTGTCTCTCTACCTTGACATACAGCACATATAGAAAACTTCAGATGAAGATATAGTACCACTGTTACTGTAGTTGCACATGATTATTCAGTATTTGCAGAAGCAAATGCTTAGTTAGCTTCTTGGACTCAAGAGGCACCCGAGGCATTTAATAGACATGGGGAGCTGGAAATCCTCTCTTTCCTTCCCTTTGTTGCAAGGACAGCAGTGGCTTTAAAGAGCAGAGGCAGCAGATTTCCTAGTTCTACAGAATAACCACCCTTAACTGTTAAATGCCCCAATATTTGTCACTACATGGTACAAACCTTAGGTGTGTTTGAGATCTTAGTTTGCCATTGTTATGATTTAGCATTAACAGCTAAAGGAGGTATAAATAGGAGCTGTTCTCTTCCATATTTTATTTTACAGTCTTTCATCTCAGCCAACTACTCCAGAAGGGCATTGATGTGCCTTTTGTTCGGATTCAGACATTATCTTGATGACCATAATGAGGAGAAGATTTCTGTTTGTTTGTTTTTAAGTACAAGTTTAGATTGTGAAACAATTATGCAACTAGATCTTTAAAAATCTTTTGTGACCACATGTTTGGCTGCATAATCTCATTTAAACAGGGATTCTTGTTTAAAAGTCACTCAAACAAACAGTAAGACTGCACTAGGATAACAGCAGTGCTAGCATTGTTACAAACGGTGGTTCTTCACGGATTAAAGAAATATAATAAAATAACATGCAAGTTCCGCTTGTGTGAGGTTTGATATTTGAGGGTATGTAATAAAATGAAAACATTTTTAAATGCCCACATAAAAAGCATTCACCCTCTTCCAGATCAAAGAGTAATAGCAAGAGGCTAAGCACATTTATCGCTAACTAGAAAAACATTTCAACATACCAGATGAAGATAATTCCATGCAAAAAAAAGATTGCTTCAGTTTCTAATATAAGCTAAATATAATTTTTACAAGTGATACTGTTATCAAGGCAGCAGAAGAGGAAGAATTCTAAAACCCCAAACTCTCCATCAGTGCAAGTTTACCAGGACAGCCTTAAAAACAGCTGCACACTTGCCAACACAGCAAGCTGGGGAACCACATACACACTGCTTCTGCAAAGCTTAGACTGTGAGTGGGTATCTCGCTTCTGCCATTGTCAAACTTAGTGTACAGGGCTAAAGGTGTTGACACCGCTGTTAGGGAACCTGTCAAGAAACTGTACTACCAGCAACCACAGGAAGGAAAGTTTTCAAAGAGCAGGTACGCTCCTCTGGCCTAATGTTTGCAGTGATAAGCTCACTAGGAGCATCAAGACATCAATTTACATCATGCTTGTATAAAACTTTACAGGTAAACTAAATAATTAAAGTGTCTCAATCGAGCAAAATATGCAATTCTTAAGTTAACCCATGACAGGTTTTTAAGGTTATAGCAGAAGATTAAAAAAACACTACAATCTGAAGATGGACCAACTCCCTTGCTTAGGCTTAGATGAAACAGAACTTGCTAAGGATGTCTTATGAAGCTAACCTGCTGGGACAACTTCCCAGCATTTGCCAGAAATGCAAACATACCGAAGAGATGTTAATGAATGTTTCCAGCTGCTTACTGGAAGTCTTCCCCTAACTCATGAACTTCCAACATTGTATTCTTATTAAAGAAATATCATTGATAAGTATAGGCTTTTCATGGTTATTGTACAAGACGAAAAGAGCTTTTGTTCTGTGAAGCTGTAGACAAACTAATTTATATATTGTCCAGCATTTCTCCAAAGTGAATTTCAAGGATGATCTTAGCTTGCTTTGAAGTACAGTCTGTCTGTTGTTCAGTCAGGGGGACAGAAGAGCTACTATGGCATATAAACCCTCATGTTTTAGGAGTTAGAAAACATGGGAAAAAATAGGATTTGTCCTTGAGAGGACTAGCCAGTCAAAACTTTGATGAACATACAAAACATATTCTTCCTTTCTGGTAATTCTGCCCCTTGGCAAGCAGCACATCTATTCTTCTACTTCTAAGGGAATTATTAAGTTCTTGGGGGTTCTTCTAGTTTCCACAAGTACAAGGAGCATGGACTTTACAATCAATGGTTTTATAGATGTCAGCAAAGCCCAATGTTCCAACAATTGTTTGTCTAAATCAGTGGATGGATTTAGGTGACAATCATGTAAACTCCAGTGAAGTCAACAGGAAGTTTCCCTCACTAAAAAGCTAATAGTGTGGTATAATACAAACTATAAAGTAATATTAAGATCATACAAACTCGAATTTTTAGATAAAGATGCTTATTTCTCAACATCATTAAAAAGGTCCTTCCTCTGTAGCTCCTCCAAATCAGGGTAGCCCTTCATGAATACTTGAATTTTGCATCGAAGTCACATATTTCATTTTCAAATCCTATCTGAAACCTACTTTTTCCCTTAGTCTGTATATCTATCTTCTTCTCTTTACTACACTATATACTGCGTAGTGTAGAAGTACTTGATATCATTACAGAATTATAGATAATTGATTATTTAATTCTGAAAGCCTATTATATCCCTTTTCAATATCAGCCTGATTCAATGAAGCACCATGTTACATTTTAATATGGAAGATATTAATGGAGTTGAATCTCTAGCCTACTCCTGTTAAAGCAGCTCAGCAGCTTCCATTAAGATATTGTTTTCACCTGCTTTTAATTGTGATTTTACCAGTTAATACTACAGTTTTCCACACTGGTTTCTGTCTCAGGTGAGTATTTGTGCAGTATTTAAAAAACAAGAACAAAAGAAACAGTTTAACAATATGCAGATTTATCCCAATTTAAAAAACAAACAGACCCCCCCAACATCCAACAAAAAACTGAAGACCTTTTTTCTTTAGTGATCATATTCTTTACAAGGTCACAAGAACTGCCAAATAATGGCCTTTGTGTCCAGGCTGTATTTTTTGCCTTGCCTACCCACTCACGCTTGACCAGATTGCCTTTTACAAACCTCCATCTGCACAAGCTCCACAGAGACTTGTTAAGAATTAACACCCAAACTGTCATTACAAATACTAATCAGGCATCTTACAGCTTCTGCAGACCAGCATGTACATGTCACATCCACAGAGTTGAGCAAGAGCTACAAAGGCTTTCAAACACCCATGCAATCACTGCTCTCAACAGGTCTAAATCAAGCTGGAAGAAAGCAGCTGTACTTTTGAGTTGAGGCTGCTTTCACAGTATTTCTACTGCTAGTGTCCAGACATCACTGGGAAGGGTACTACTGATTTTAAAAAAAAAAGTCTAAGGCCAAACCAGGGACAGGCTTAGACTGGGAGACCAATGTGTTGAGAATGTAGTTGGAAAATAAGAAGGAAGAAGCATCAGCTTTAGGAGAGGAAAGGAAAGGAATTTAAGGTTAGAAGTGGTCAGGGAGCCAAAGCTGAGAGACTGAATGAGAAAAAGAGGTAACACAGAAAACCACTATGGAGGTGAGACTGCAGCTGGGAAAAAGGGAATGCAGAAGCGACAGGTCTGATGGAAGCTGGACTGGAAGGAGAAAAACTACTTGGCAAACCAAAGTTAATGAATTTCAAAAGCAACAAAAAACAGAGACATACAGACATGAGAGCTCTCAAAGCACACTATGAGATGGTAAACAACAAGCAGCACTGACTGGGTGAGGACACTGGGACCACTGGTATAAAGAGAAGCAGAGGCTGGGATTTGAAAAAAAATGGCAGAACTGAGGAAGAGTTATAGCTCAGACAACTATAGCTGAGACAGCAGGAGGTTCAGAAGGAGGTATTATTGGAAGAAAGAGACAGAAAGTCCTTTTTTTTAAGATACAGAGGAGCCCTTTGATTCTATTCCTTTCCAGAACAGAACACACACACTCCTCTGTGCTGGGCAAATAGCTCTGAATCCATCTGTCAAACTTTCCCAAACCTGTCTTCACCTGGTCCACACAGAGAACCACCTCTTACCACTACCGATTACGCAGACAACTGAAGTAAGAGACCTGCACAGGGAACCCAACAGTTTTGGTCCTTCTAGCAACATACACAGGTGTTAATCTCTGCTTTAGCAATTTCCCCTTCACAAAGCCTAGGAAATGACACCACTATGTTAAAAGAAAGATACAAAGGCTTCAAATTTAAGCATCCAAAGTTAAGAGTGCTCCTCAAATTAAATTCAGCATACATAAGCAAATTGTGATGATGCAGTCCTACGTGCTTCTCTGAGGAAATCAAACTGTTTCTTTGCACTAGCAGGGGAACAAGGCCTCCATCCTACTTCTTACCCTTCCTGTTCAGTTAGTGACAACTACCTTGGAATTGATTGACACAGATTTTTAGCCCTTTCTACAGCATTCCTTGTCATGGTCTGCATGATGCAAGGCACTGACTTTACTGTGAAAGCAGTAACCAATCCATATTACAGATGGGGAAATTGAGACAGGAATCTGCCCAAGGCCACAGAGTTTGCCGTGAACTGAACCACCAGACAAGCTTAAATGCCCTTCTCTCACACCCAGTGCTTATTCTTCCACCCTGTGCTTCATTATTGCTAGAAATACTGAGTATCAGCCTCTCCCTGCCAGAGGCAGGGCTTCTGAGGACTTTGGACTTCTGAGGATGTTGAGCCTAAATTAAGACATCATTCAGGTCAGTGATTTGCAATCTTTCTGGAGGAAGTCCTCAAGGATTTTTGGGAACAATCTCCTTTTCTTCATCTGATTCTACTCTCTTTTCAGCCTCCTCAGCTCCTCTCTTCCAGTTTGTTGCTTTCTCCTCACTTTTTAGAATAACTTCCCCCGGTTGTAGCAGTGTTGGCATGAGGCCCAAGCTCTGATAAGCTTATTAGCTTGGTACCCCCTCTATCCCACCCTGCATCTCACCCCTGATGTTAGCATATCTCATCACTGTATTCACTTACTAACTGGGAACTCTCTCACAGAACAATAGCAATGATAAAAGAGAACCAAAAGCTTTTGTGCAATATTCTTCCTTAGCCTTATCCAGAAAAAGCTGTCTTTTTTTCCTGACTCCCTTACCTCCACTTTACTCTCTAACACTTTCTGACTTCACACAAGAAAAATTGAGAGCCTGTTCAATATGCTGACTCCAGAAGTCTCTAAGAAAAAATGCTGGTTTGTTGTGCCAGTATCTAGAAATGCAATATATATATAGCCACATCCGCACCTCCTGTGTCAGTCTACTGCAAACGCAAAAAGATTAAAAACACTTTTTTTTTTTTTGCTAGAGGAATCACCTGCTCAACTGGATACTACCATCATCACCAGTTAATGAAGCAGCCATACTTTCCTGAAAGGCAAGCACCCTTTCTATAGGCAGGCATTTCCACAAACACTGGCTAGCACAAGCACTGAGCAGCAATCAGAAATCCTATCTTTCCTTTCACAGGGTCTTATTTCAGGTTTAACAAATTAGTCTGAAGGTGACATCCCATTATAAGCTCACATATAAAACATAAGAGATCTTTTTTAAAATTTAACTAGTGTACAACAGGATTTCCTTTCTTTAATAAGGACAAAGGAGAGAAAGCAGAGCTAACAAAACAACACAAGGAATCTTCTCCTGCTATTTATCCAAAGTATAAACAATCGACTGAGTTGCCTTCCACAGAATGTGTTGTAAACCTTGGTCTTAACCTCATTATGTTATCACCATGCTGTGACATTGACCAGGCTTGTGCCATTTGCAATTGCCAGCAAAGTGACAGAAGCATTTTCCTCTCAGCTTCCTATCTTAGACAGTCTATAGTTTTATTCCTAAATGTGTGCTATCTCTGTTCTAATGCATAATAACAGGGATAACAAGCAGAAAGCCTCCCTATCAGTTACAGCCTCTCATGCAGGCTAACTTTAATACCCCTCCAACTAGCTTCAATTTTCCTGACTGCATCAAGAGAACACAACTGCTCTTTCTATAGCGTTGTGCTTTTTTACTTCTCAGCAGAGTTCATTAATATCAGAATAATTTTGCCCCCAATACAACTACCCTCCATTTGTGCAAGTTCAATAATTTTCCAATGAACGCACTGCAGAAGTAAAACATAAAAACTGCTTAAACCAAATTCAAGTATTTATCACTACATTATATTATTCTAGGATTTTTCTTAAAGCTACTGAGAAAGAGACTGCAGTGAGCATAAAACACAAAACCTGGGGTTTAGTATAAATGCGCATTTGAAAAATTAAAGTACTTCACAGTCCAAGTTACCATCCCTATGGCTTGAGGATTTATAGGAATTATTATTATAGGAAGCAAGACTGCAGAGAACCAGTCAGAACAACGGCGTGGTATTTGGCCTAAATTTGTAATACAGAACAGCTAATCACAATTCCTCACTAACAAAAATGGGAAGGAATTCTTACTGGATCCTTCTTTATTTAGTACCAATACTCATATTAATTACTGTGACACTTTATCAAATAGGTCTCACACCTAAAGAAAAAGCTTATTAAAATGGAGATATGACTATAGGTTACTTGTTTTGTGCAGACACGTGTCTCTTGAAGACCTCTGTGGAGGGCATACAGCAGTAAGTGTACCCTATTTAACCAATGGCTGATCACATCTGTGAAATGCATACAGAGCAATTATTTATCAAAACATCATTTCGCTGTAATTTTTCTACTTTCACAGAGAGGAAAGAAGCTGCTTGCCCAATTCTGAATTCCTTTCTCTTCTCTCACCACCCTCTACGCCACTAACTTCTTAATCAACTGATTGAATTTTTACCTCAGCCCCCAAGGAAAATATGATATGAAAAGTTATGGCGACACCTTACAGAAGGAATACTCTGATCTTAAGGGAAAAGTTGCAGCTTATTGGGAAATTGTGTCACTTTTAGACCTTGTAAAACAGTTACTATCCATCATTTGTTTTCTGTGGATAATCTCTTCATGTCTCAGTAAGTTAGGGAAGGCTCAGGAAATCAGGGATGTGGGAGTTTGGGGTAGATTTACCACTTAAACCTAAATTGCAAACCAGAAATGAATCAAGAGTTTTCACACAAGTGAAAATTTCTTCTGGGCAGCCAGTATGATTTTGTGTGCATTCAGTCAGACTCACACTTCTGCATGGTATCTGGGCATACTGTTAACCTATGTACACACATTTCAGATATACACTCCTTTCCTGTTTCTGATTACAGTCTCGGAGCTCCGGACTTCATGGCTACAAAATAAATCTTATTGCAGAACACATGCTCACAGGTAGAGGAAAAATAAAAATAAAAAAAATAGGACGTACACATGCTTTTATGGGAACAGATTAATAACCCCAACTTTTTTGTAGTCACTTCCATTCACGGTCTGGCTCTTGGAGAGTAAGGTCCCACTCTTTTGCAGTTCCCGCCATCTGGAATAGCTTTCCTTCATCCTCAATTTTCAAGTATACTTTCATCCCATTCCAAAACACACCACATTTTTTTCACCCATATCTCATCCATTTGCCCTCCCTACTGCTCAGTACTTTACTCTCTGATGACAATATACAACTCTTCACAATTCTGTGAAAAGTTTCAGAATGCAGAACATGACATATACTCAAAAAGCACTTTTCCCAAGAGCACTATAAACATGCCAAGATACATCTACATCACCCTGGAAAAAAGCAAAAAGAAAGAAAAAACAAAACACACAAAAACCCCAAACCAAAACACCCAACAACTGCAATCACAAACAGGAACTAACACGAGATCACAGGAACAAAGAGTACTGATCAGTCAGTGCTCCAGGGTTTGATCTACAGTGTAGAGTCGAGTCTTAATTCCACTAGTGCAAGACCCTCATGGGATTATAAGTATCCCATTTTCATTTTTAATTACTTTTTCCATTAACACCCAAAGAACAAAGGTAGTCAAGCAGAATCCCCCCCTTTACTTTCTCCTCCCATTTCTTCTGTGAAGCAGCTATTTAGATAAGTTAACAATGTCTCCTCATCCTCAAGGCTATAACATTTCTAAACTTTCCCAAGATGATAATTCTTGCTTGTTTGTTGCTTTTTATGTTGTTTTGGGTTTGTTTTGTTTTTTTTTTTTTTTGGGGGGGGGGGGGGTTTGGATTTGGTTTTTTTTAGAAGTAGTCCTTTTTA
>JANHGN010016713.1:118942-132259 GCA_024605025.1 Megaceryle maxima
TGTTATTTATGCTTCCTGGCTTTTATTCTCTTTTATTGACTGTTCGGGCTTTTGGTTTTGGTTTTTTTAAGAAAAATTCCTATTCACAAATAATATGAGTTTTTTGATAGACTGAGCAAATGATGCAAAATGATGTCTTGTAAAACAAAGGCAGAATAGCAACTCAGCTCAAAAGGTGCAAATATTTTCTCATAGTAGAACAGTCTCAAAATACCTCATACAATTATGAATATACTGTCAACCTGGTATTAGCCAGCAGTCTCTTCACTGAATAAGGCAAATACCCACATTCAATTAAACTTGACAGATTAAGAAGCCTGTAACCTTCAACTCTCCTTCATTTTCCTCTTTAAACATTGCAAGTCGGAATATTGAATGAATGACATTGTCTTTTAAAGCCAAAGGATCACCCAAATCTGCTGCTGCTTTTTATTAAAATATATTCATTTTTGAAAGGTGCCATACTGAAGTGTTTTAAACACACACACCACAACACACCATTTTTAAATGCTAAGTCAAGCTAACAATGGGATAGCAGCAAAAGACAAACAAGATCAACTAACAGATTCTGTAAGTATATAGTTCAAAGTTAACAATCACTTTTCTCCTCCTGCTCCTATTTTTACAGTTATTTCAGGAGTTACAGTGGAAAAGCACTATGCTACCATTTTTTTTGTTCATTTTTTTGTCTTTTTTCTGAGTTTGTCCTTTTTTTTTTTTTAAATAATAGAAGTAGTGTTCCATCAAAGTCCTGAAGTTCACAATTCATTTTATAAAACTTCAAGAGATATTTAATCAAATGACTGACATTCAAGAACAGCGTGCATCATTTTAATCATATCATCTGTCAGCTATCCTGGTTATCTCTACTTTGGAAGTACAACTTTTGTTTTCCTCTGTTGCTCTAATATTTCTTATGTCTCAGTAAATTTAATCAGGAAATAGCATCCCAACTCAAACTCCAGGAGCAAGTTTTCATTTTGATCCAGCCAGACAAGTAGGATATTTGTTCACATATTTGAGAGGAAGAAAAATGTTTTCTGCTAATTCAGTGAACTGCGTTCCAGAGCTGTTTTGTGTTGTACCCTTACTGAACAGAATTCTTTGCTATGACTTCATGCTAAGACAAAAGTAAATAATCTTGTCTTTTTATGTGGACAGCTCTATCTCAAAGTACCAACATCAGCATCAGTGGTAACAGAGGAAAGGCTGTATTCCCCCAACCAGAGGAAAATAAAAAAAAAAAAAAAAAGCACACCAAAAAAAGCCCAAACCCCCAAACATTGTCCAAACACTTGTCTGTAAAACACAAGCACTAAATGACTTCCTAGAAATGTAAGTCGAGCTGTCCTCCTGTGTATCACCTGAGAGGAGGACAGCATCAATTTCACAGTGGCACTTTGTAACAAAAACCACCACATAATTCGTGATTAAAAGATTTCATCCACAAACACTTGTAGTTTAAACCTTACCAAGCACTTTTGCAGCATGCAAAAATTTGTTAACCAAAACATCACATACAGCACCCCCAGAATTTCTGGAACATTCTTTTCTAAAGCCAGCTCAACTGAAAGAGGTGCTAACATGAATAGAGGAGACATAGCACCCAAAACCAATTTCTACTTTATTACGTTCTCATCTTTGCTGGATATATTTATGTTCTGTAGCTTCAACAGTCTCTCTGGTCACTTTTTAAAAGGACTTTCAAAATAGTAAGACTAAACACCATCAAGACTTACCAGATTGGAATTGGTGGCATTGGAATCATCTTCTGGAAAGGGGATATAGATAGCTAAGGCCACACAATTGGCAAAAATAGTCAGTAAAATAATTATTTCAAATGGTCTGAGGAATGGAGTTAAGGAAATTGTTTCAAAATGTGCACACACAATTAAAAAAAAAAAAAAAGAGATTTATAAGAATTCTGTTTAGAGAAAACATTCCAAGCCCCTTATATTCTGAAAAGAAACATATGCCTTTTTAAGTGCTTTTAGGAGCTCCCAGCCAAGAATCTTCCTAATATGTCAAAAGCAGTGTAGGCCAGTCGCGTGCCAGAGTAAACACAGATTTCTTAAAAGTTTTTTTTTTCTTCTTTTATTTATTTAAATCACATTTTCCCTATTTTCCTTCAAGTGTGGCTGTACTATTTTTAATACCAGAATCCTGTTCTAAAAGGACTGTCATCTTTCCTCTTATGATTAGTGTGTCTCGGTCTTTTACATCTGCATTTACAAACCCTGAAACAATATTAACAAAAGTTTTGGGTTTTCTCTTGTTGTTGGGTTTTTTTATCTGTGTTATGTATGTCTCCCCCCTTTTTTTTTCCCCTGTGGTTTGTTTTGGGTTTTTTTTGGTTTTTTTTGTTTGGTTGGTTTTTTTTTTTTTCCTTTCTCAATCTCTGTCATGTCTCAAAGTTAAGTGCAGCAGCTCAAGAAATACAATGCATACATTCAGTTAGATGATGTTTAAATTCTGATAGATTTTGTTAAAGAGAAAAAAAGGCCTTTGTCCAAAAAGTGCTTATACTACACACTGCCATGTATACTTTTTTGCTTAAAAGCTATTTGAGGGAGTATTTTTTTTAATGTGCATTTCATTTAGCATCAAAAGGAAAACCTACGTGCCTATGTAGAACACCAGGAAGCTAAGAGTTCCTTGTGACAGAGAACCTAGGACTAATTCAGGGACATTTCAACCTGGCATCAACTTTGTTAGGGGGGAACCCCCCCCCCAAAAAAAAACAAACCAAAACCCACAAACCAACCAACCACCCAAACATTTGGTATTTTCAACAAACAAACCCTGCATAACCCTGATGCCCCACTGATTGTCCATTAGAATCAAAGAGCATTTTTCTACTGACCAATACCAATTTGCTGGCACTTCTACTTCAGTGGACTCTAATCTCAATTGCTGTGAAGGGTCTCCAAACTCATACTAGAGACCAGGTTTACAGTGTGTCTACATTTACTTGCCTGCTAGAATATTCTGGAGCTAACTCTAGAATAGCTCACCGGTAATCCAGACCAGAAGGAAGATGGAGAATGCCAGGTGTAACCCATGCCACAGAGTGCATTTGAGCTTGAATTGATCTGCCACAGGGCTGGTTTTGCAGTGTTGCCAAAGGTCAACCCAGCACATATGATTTGGGTCAGCTAACTGCTGTTCTTGGAAGTTTTTAGCAAAGAAACCAAACAAACCTGGAGATCAGGATGTGCAGCATCCTGAACTGCAACATATACACAAATCCCAGGCACCTGACCATTGTGTGTGCACAGATACATTCTACATTTCACATATGGAAGAGTCCAAGGGTTCCAAACTCACTAGAACACTGTGCTTAAACCTATGAATAATAAGGGATATATGATACTATGGAGGAAGTATCAGGGTAGATAGATTACATATAGATATATGTATCTAAGAAGTCCTGTTGATTTCACATCTAGAGACTGTATAGGCTGTTTATATAGTTTTTACTGCATAAAGACCTGAATATTCATAGGCTTTCCTTCTCAATCACTTTTTTTCCTAGACTTTGGTTCTAATAGGATTATTATCCATTAAATTATCACTGTGTATGTATATTTTCTTTTAGTTCCACTCTCTTTTTGCACTGTAAAAATAAAATGGTATAAAATCTACAAATACACTGTGCACATAAGAGGAAATTAAATACACAGCTAAATCTTTGCAAAATAAGGTTATTACTTAATTTCACTTTTTCTTGTATGTGATTGCAGCTTTGGGCTGTTAATACTATAATATTTGGGTAAGAGACACCACAGAAGTTAAATATCTACTATGCTTACATCTCTGGTTCAGCAAATTAAACTAAGGTTTTCTTAGGAGTTTTTAGCAATTGGGAAAAGTCAGAGTACAGCATAAAACAAAACCATATTGCAACCCTTTGATATTGTTACTTGTCATTGAAGTGTTTCACATTTATAAACACCAGATGTCCAACAAGAGGCTCCAATGGGAAAAAACCCCACTTCCATCAACTCACCTAAAACCAAACAAAACCAAAAAAATGCAAACATCAGCATGTTTGGATAGCTTTAATCATATTGTTTGGTCCTCTCTTGATCTCAGCAGTGCTATATCCTGGTTTAGAACACATCACTTCCATCATTCATTGCTGCTCTTATTTATGAAATAGCACTCTGTGCTCTTCTCTAAAGATGCGTGGTTACTGGAGAGCTGGCAAGTAAACCAATAGCCACCTTCATCCTGTTAGTTGTCATTCAACATCTTAAGTATCAGAGCTATGCCAGAAGAGATAAAAAGTAGCACATCTAATTGGGGGGATTAAAAATTAGCATCTGAAGAAGAAATGAATAGGCAGGCAGGTAGTTTAAGGACATCTAAGAATTGACAGAAGCATTTTTAACAAGTTCTTCATCTGAAGAATCTGCACATCGACAAGACCTAATATAATCATATTCTGGTTTCCTCTTTTTAACATCCCACCTGACCCCCAAAGGAACAATATTATCACATTGTCTTAAAGGCCATCATTCATTTTTTATCCTACTAACTACTGCCAAGTTCTGTATTGCCTCCCCTTGATGTGCTTCTCTATCCCTCACAACATCTTTTTTTCTTTTGTATTTACTGAAGAACTCCATTAGCTTGTGATTTACTGACAATTACTCTTCAGGGTTAGCCCTGGTTTCATTCTGGGGAGGCAAGGAATGTACCTCTTATTTATGTTCCTCACCAAATTCTCAAATTTCAAGTTGTGCTGATCACACTTGGGTGACTTAAAAGTCTTTGCTCCTTCCACACGATGAAGCCAATGGCCAAACTCTCACTGACTTTCCAGGCAAGCAGCACTGACCCTTACATTCTGCAGTTCTGTGTCAGTGGTTACAATCTATCATCTGTGACACGGGCTAGATCTGGCTCTGTACTGCATTTCTAGCATGTTGCAGGATTATTTTAAATGTCTGGGGTTTTTTTCTCTGCTTCTGGATAGCCAGTATCTCTTACTAAACATTTTAAAGTGTCTGAATGAGAAAAAAAAAAAAAAGCAGCTGCTATCAACCCCATAGCCAGTTCCTCTCTGGCCTCAGATACCTTACATGTCTCCCATTGATGTCAGCTTGGACCACAAGTTTTTAAAAGAGCAGCATTCAACCCCTAACCTTCATCATTTAAACTTCTAGTGGTCTCTTGCACAAAGCTATAGTTAAGGTTTCAGACCTAAACCCCTCCCCCCGCATAAATTATTTCAGTTAAGACATCAAAAACCATTTGTGTACTTTACATCCTCACTGGTGCCTTTCAAGTTAATGTATTGATTTCCTCACACTTATGAATAGTGCCTGATGCGCACAAACAATTTGCCATTTTCCAGATGAGAACATGAAAAAGGATATTTCCATTCGACGATGCTGATGCATGCCCTCCGGATGGGATTTTTCAGTGTTAAACACAGCAGTGCCCGGGGAGGACGTGTAGCTGTGGTGGTACCCTGTTTTTTCTGTTTCCCATACTGCTGCCGTTTTCGCTGTGTGGAGCTGGCTGTGGATATTGTTGCATTGCCAGCACTACCCATCAGTTTGGCTTGCCTGGCAGCATCGATTGCAGCTTGCCAGGACAGAGCTGCCCCTGGAGTAGGGATATGCTCTGGGGCAAGCCCTGCAGCTGCATTGGCATTCATGTTGGCATGAGCTGGACGGGGACTCCCATAGTTGGAACCTGTGAAGGGACCAAAAAAAAAATTTGTGAAGATATTTTTTAAAACAGCAGAAAATAGTATTTTTTTAAATCTTAAGGACAAAATCAAGAGCTAAGATTGAGGATAAGTGTAGGATATCCACGAGGATAAATGTAGGATACCCACGTAGTGCCAGTTTGTTCTTCCCATTCAAGCTCTTCATTTTAAAGTAACACTACTATGCAATCATTCATTTTGCAACAGTCTCCCAACAAGTCCCTGTAGACACGGAGCTGGTGGAAGTGCCTCCAATCAGCATAATCAATACAACAGAGATTCACAGAAAAGAAGCTGTCCTTCTTTACCTTTTTTACCAAAACATTTTGCAAGTTTGGCTGTTTGAGAGCTAAAAGGTGAGGGTAGTTCTCATCACTTCATCGTACAGACGCAGCACAATGCTATTTAGTACGTAGCAAAGCACTCAGAGGCGATTCTCAAGTCTAGCATAAAAATCCTTATGCTTGCAAGATTGCCTTGAGGTAAAGTGAAATTTTAACAATGAGCTTAATTCTCTCTGCAAACAGTACATATGTATAAGCCTAAGAACAGCCTGACTAGAAAGTACAGTGAAGCAGAAACTGGAACACAGGTCACGGCTTTTGTGGTATATAAGATGCTGTGAAGATAGTTTAGGCCAACAAAATATATTTAGAAACTGGAACTGATTCCTTATCCCAAGGTAAGCCAATTTTAAGATAGACAAAATACTGAAATTAATAGAGTAACAAAGTGTATTAATAAGAACTGTAAGGCCTAGCAGTCCCCTCTTTTAGCCAAAACTGAGGGAGTATATGCTTTTGCTCTATCATAATAATAGAATATATATGTCAGGTGACATGTAGCTGACATTTAGAAGGTCTTAACAGTACAAAAAAAAATTAAAGTCACCCTTTCAAGCTAGTGCAATTGTTTCATTGTTATAAATTGTTTCAGTAAAAACACTTAAGTCACCCGTGCCTCTTCAGTGAGGGGTTTTCAGCGACTCAAATGAAAGCTTCAATCGCTTTGAAGTGAGTAAATTTTGAAGTTTCAAAACAGATTGATTGCCTTACTCTTTGGAGTATGCTTCAATTGAGACATGTGAGAAGTTGTGAAAGAGTAACTGAATTTTGCCAGAAACACTTCATTCAGTTAGACAAGTGCAACATCTATACAAAGTCACAGCAGCAAACTTTTTATGAAGAATGTCTCATTCATATATGTCCTATATAAGATTTAAGCGACTACTTTTCTTTTTTTGTGGACTTGTGAGTTTGCCTGTGCTCCATATGTTGACATACAGGTAAAAGGAAGACTACATGGCCCACAAATCTTATTCCTTTACAGCCTACAAAACCAGAATTCAGTTTCAAAACACTGCGCTCTTAAGAGATTGTTTCCCCTTACATCTGGTCAGCAGAGACTATGCTTCAGAAAAAGTATCTACACAGCTAGTAGAAACCCAGCGAAGGAGTTAGATCACCTTTCATTTCAATGCAAGCTACAAGTGTAGACTTGGAGTGTTCAATCACTATCAACTGTGTTCCAGTTTAGATTAATACAGAAAAACAGTGTTACTAAATAGATCAGATGGGCTCCTATAGACTACTGAACACAGAAGACGCAATTCACTGCTTTCCTTAAAATATCAGATGAAAAACATTCAAAACCAGGGAAGTGGCAAACTATTCTTGAATATAACTAACTACCCAAGATGCATATTTCACAGCTGGTTGTGAAGTGCCAAGATGTCACAGCAATGACTGCACTACAGATGAATTAAAGCAAACAAATACAATTACATTGACATACAGAGTGCTACAGATATGCTTCTACCTAGAAAGCATGCAGGATTTAAAAATTCATCTCACTGAATGGTAAGAAAGGACACGATAGAGTCAGATGTTATGTCAGACATTGCCATAAGATTTCCAGGCTGTTACAGTTTCATTGCATAGCAGGAAAATCTAGAGCTTGTCTCTGCTCACTGGAAAACCGCCTAGTTGCAAACCAGCCAAAGGAGGCTGGTGAGTAATGACTCTGATATGTGAAAGGGAAAGCTGAAAGAAACAAGAAATGGGAAATGGTTAATTCTCATCCTTCAGATTTTGAAACTGAAGAAAGAGATCTTTTAGAATCACACAGGCTAAGCGGATTTCCTCGATGAAACAGGCAATCAACTGGCAGACAAACTTAGATTTCTAAGACTAAGCAAATTGTACACAGCACTACTCATGAGATACATATTTATTTTCAGACTAGTTCCAGATGCAGTTTTTCTCTTCAGCATCTATTTGACCTCCCTAGCCCGAGGCATGGTGGAAAGACAAATAAATGGAAAATGACTAATTATTCTCCAACTCCAGCTCTTCTTTAATACTGACCAATTAAAGTGGATAGGAAAGATGCGCGTGTTTTCCAGTAAAAGGAAACTTGCTGATCCATTGCCACCATGTTCTTATGCTGACTAGACCATGTGGTCCTGAAAATAAACAGCTGCTGCATCTTAATGAAGACTCTTCTGCAATTTGGGAATGTGTCAAGCTTCTTCATTATTATTACTTATTAGCTAGGCTTCACACGAGGATTCAAGTTTATGCATTTTGACTTTGATGTGCCAGCAAAGTTAAAGATACAACTTCTAGTGGTTTCATTGCTTTTTCTTCTCAGGGTGACCATGATCACTCACCAGTCTCATAATAAAGTGCTTTTTCTCAAATTAATTTCAAAAGGTGATTCAGTAATGACAGATTTACATTAACAAATATTGATTACTGATAAGGATCTGTGTTTTACGAAGCTCAGAGGCTGCAGGCTATCTGTACCAAATAATGACAAATTTCTTGATTTACAGGTAGTTTACAGAAATAGCTTAAATTAAATAGTGAAGTTCACACAACTTTACAGAAAGTACATTCAAGAACTGAGCAAAACATTTTCAAAGACAGCACAGCCAAGATTTCAGGGAGAATTAAGTTCTACCCCGTAGTCTAACTGCTTCCTCTTAATTTTTAGGAAGTAAGCAGAATACAATTCATATTGAACATGAGGCAACACACTAAATTTCACCACAAACTCCACAAGCTCCCTCACCACAAAACTTTGCCGAAAGCTGAGAGCTGCAGTTACTAGATTTGCTATTTTAATTTTGCAATGTAGTAGCTGAACCACTTCACTCAATTTCCTCGGTACAAATAAAGTTTCACGATACCTACATCACTTTAATAATATCTGTTTAGACTGTATTTAACCTGGAAGTTGACCAGAACTGGGAAATGGAGATTCAGCCCCCACCCAAATGCAATAATCACTAAGCAGTGTGATCCACAGCATCAGCACTCTGCTAATCCCTACTATCCTTTAGCAAAAATTTGTCTGTTGACTATGTCCAGCTGGTGCACAACACTCTTCTCTCCCAAGTACTTCTGTGCTATAGATCACGAGCTTAGGCATTTAAATAGTAATTAAACAAAAGAGTCCATGCAAGTGACCAAATTTGATTATAAAGTGTTTGGGAGAGACTTTAATTTCTTCAAAAAATGGAAAGTTGCAGAACTACTTCTAGTGCAGAAATACAGGTCTCAAAAGTCAGAGTTAAGTCAGAAAAGTAACAGATAGGGTTGTTATACAACAGTAAATGAACCATGTTGCACAAAATACCTGACATAGTAAGTTTACAACTAAATCATCAAAATGGTCACAATCAAAATCACTATTAAAATAAAAAGGTATTAATAGTCATCACTGTATAAGTGCTATTAGCAATCTAATAACATTATTCTGTCATGTCACCTATTAAGTACCTCAAAAGCATCATAAAAAAACCCCAAAACAAACAAAAAAACCAACACACACACAAAACCTAAGCAGTGACAATTCCATATGAGAGAGAAGTGGTCAAGCTACTGACACAACGAATAGTAACTTCTGAGTTTCTTGACTTCATCTAGTTAGCCACACATTAATTTTACAGGAATTTGTGCTTAGATTAATTATAATGTAAATTAGAAGTGAGATATGCTGATGTGGAGTGTCTTTGTTTTTCCACCACTTTAAAAACATCAGAATCCTAAAAATGCAATCCTTGAAATTGTGTTGCACAACTGTATTTTTCCCCAAAGTAGAGGGGAGATAATTTAACCAGTTTTGTCATTTACTGTACCCATGTCTTAACTGCACGTGAAAATAAAGCAAATAAAGTCACACTGGTCACACTACTACAATCATGTACAAGACCCATTCAAGCACACAAGAAGGAGGTTGTAAAAGACTAAAGTGAGAGCTGTCTAACAAGAAACATGAAGAATACCACATACACACACCAAAAAAAAAAAGCTGTGTGTGAGATCATATGCTAGTAAGAGGAAGAATGTAGAAAATATTGATCCATTAACCAATGAAAGAAGGAGAGAGAGGTGATTGTAAGAAGGCTTAAGTGTTACATAACCTTTTTGCACCAATTTTTACTGAAGAAAAATCCACCAAGAGCAGATGACTAGCACAATTAATTCCCAAACCAGGTATCATTTCCAACTGTGAAAGGATTTCACATTTCCAACCGTTTCAGCTACTTTGGTACAGCACCCTAGAATATCACAGCATATTTGAAGAGCTTTCTGAAGTAATCTCAAAGCTGTTAGCTGCTGGTTTGAAGACCTTGACAAAGAGAGGAGAGATCTTAGAGGACTGAGAAAAGGTGAATGGAGTCCCCAGTTAAAGAAGAGGGAAGGTTGGAAGTGTAAATCCACTTGGACTTCAGCCTCCAGAAAAAAAAAAAAGTGGAATAAGTAAAATAAACAATCTCAGCAAGTACTTTGAGAACAAGGACAAAAACAGCAACAGACATAGATCTGTCGTGAATACATTGTGTCAAAGACAGACAATTCCTTCTTCAGCTGGCTAACAGAATTCACAGGCAAGGTGGAAGCAGTCCGTGACATGCCTCCTGACTTTATTAATAATTTAATGAGGTCTTGTATGACCATTTCACAAAGATGCTAGGCTCCTGTCAGCAAGAAAAAAACCAACATGAGTATGAAACGAGTGGATGCCTGAGAGCAGTTATCATTGATACACAGTCTAAATGGGAGGATGTGTCACATGGAGTGTGACAAGTGCCTGCCCTGGATCCAACTCTGTTCAATATTTTCATTAATGAACTGGATTATGAAATGGTGAATGGTGTTATTAAACAAGCAGGTAACTGTGAAGCTGGGAGGTAAAGAAAATACACTGCAGGACAGCATTTGAATTCAAAATTAACTTCATGAATTTGAGAAAAAGTCTTAAAAATAGAATGGAGTTCAGCAGGGAGAAATGTAAAATATTTAAGCAAAGTGAATCATCTGCCTAAGTTATTTTCAGAAAAGCCTTGGGGGTTATATTGGATCCCCAGTAGAACAGAAGTGGATATTGTCATACTGCCTTTCCACAAAATGCAATCATCACAATGTAGTATATGAACAGGGATAAAACGTATGCAACATCACAAGTAATCCTTCTCTTCAGCTCAGCATTGGCAGGGCTTCAGCTGAAATACTGTGGGCAGTTTCAGGTTCCACAATTCAGGAAAGACGTGGCTCAGTTCAGGCTGCCCAGAGGAAAGCAAAAAGATCAACCAAAGGCCTAGAAAACATGAGCTATGAGGCAAAGCGACAGAACTTGGACTGCTGCTCCTGAGGATGCAAGGTGGAGGATGCAAGGAGGAGGGTGTGTTAAGTCGAAGTCTGCATGTGTGTGCGTATATATATATTTTATATATACACACACATATAGAGGGTTTTAATATGTATTTCTAGAGATGTGTGTGTGTTTTATTTCAAAGAACTGAAAATCCCCATACTCACAGTGAATAAGCAGAAGCAATGGCTTTTGCAATGACAAATATTCAGGATGTACCTTAGGCAAACACTTTCTAACTGTAGTGACAATGAAGCACAAACCTGTTGACCTCCTGGACTGGTGACAGTGCCTTGCACTCTCAGTTTTTTAGACCAGGCCAGAAAAACATTCCTCTGGATTCACATACATGAGGCAAGCTTGATAGTGAGAAGTAGTTTCCTTTGTTAGTCTAAAGCAAGTTGGACCTGAAGGACGGCCTTTGCAAAGAAAGCTGATGCATTTTTTCCATCAGTTAGACTGACAAGAGACCCCTCTGAGAAAATTCTGCTTCACTCAAACCTTTAGATCATCAACAGCTACATCAGCATGTTGTAAGATTTCTATATACATGCCCAACACTCTGACAGGGGGAAGGTGAGGGCCCTCAGTCTAACTGACCTGGAGCTCTCATTTCTTTGGTTTTAAAACATCACTCTGCAAATATATTTTTTTAAAACTCTGAAAGTCTTTCAGTATCTCAGGAAAATAACAACTAGCAATAGAAAAAGATTAAAGTCTTGAAGTGAAAAAAAAAATAAACCCACTTACTTGTATGAGAAAACCATCTTTCCCAAAAATCTTAATTAAATATTTAGTTTACATCCCTAGAAATCTCCCCTGTGAATGCAGGGCTGCGCAAACATAAAACTCACTTTCCTTAAAGCATGATTTGGGTATTTTTCCTTATTTGCCTTTTTTAAAGAATGTTGACAAGACATTAGTTCTGAGACCTGACTGCTGAGGTTGACACTAGCTTTTTCTGAAAAGAAGGTTTTACTGAGTGTAAATGCTAAGTAGAGATAGGAGTTATAATGAAAGCTGGATTACAACCTGAACTATAAAAAAAAAAAATCATCTCTAATATACACATACACTTTTAAACTTCATGTCAGACTAAAACTCAGTGTGTAGTTGTTAGCTCAGATAAGAGAGTTAAAGAATTTTTCCTGTAAATTGTTTGGGGGCTTCAGAACACACACATAATAGATACGTGATTTAAGATAGTTCATTTGCCATAGTTGAGACTAAACATTTTAGAAAATCTAAACAAAAAAATCTTATTCAAAAACCATGCTTCATTTGCAACTGGAACTTTGTTTACTTTTATGTCCCCCCTCCAAACAGAGGGGTTTTTTGCTGCATACCATTAACATAAGAAAATGCAATGAGTTAATAGTAATGTAGAAACCCAAGTGCATTTCAATAAAGAGCACAAGTGCACAAGCTCCTCTTACTTCAAGTACTGAATACTTCCAAGTTAAATATTTATGCTTTGAAAATTAAATACGGACACTACATAGTAAGCTATTTTGGTAACTTTCCTAACTCTATTTAGATGTTTAATTTCCTGAGAAAGGGACAGACCTATTCTATATATTGGTAGAACACCTAGCACAATGGATTCCTGGCACAACAGGAATACAAGCAGTAATAATTCCCTATCAACACTGGAATAAATCACGGGACAACTCTTCCCTTAATCACCACATACAGAATTCTTGTTTCAGAGTATGTTGGAAACTCATTGCATCCTGTTAAGATCTTACCTCCATATGCAGTATGTTAGACATGCAAAAGATATAGGCACCAAGATACAAATTTCTAATATTTCCCCTTACTTTTATGCTTGAAAGTGCTATAGTTTTAAAGGAACAATTCAGGAGTTTGAAGTGGGTTTGATTTTTTTTTTTTTTTTTTTTTTTTACTTTTGGGCATGTTTGTGGGGGCGACAT
>JANHGN010016713.1:132359-148280 GCA_024605025.1 Megaceryle maxima
TCTTATATATTGGCAAGTTCTTTTTTTTTTTTTTTTTTTTTACAGCTCTGTCTACAATAACACAAATGATAGCACCTGAAGGTGGCCAATACTTGAAGGAGGCCTACAAGAAAGCTGGGGAGGTACTGTTTACAAGGGCATGTAGTGATAGGACAAGGGGCAACGACTTTAAACTAGAAAAGAAACTAGATTTAGATTGGACATTAGGAAAGAGTTCTTTAAAATAAAGATGGTGGAACATTGGAACAGGTTGCCAAGGGAGGTGGTGGAGGCCTCATCCTTGGAGATATTCAAGGTTTGATGAGGCTCTGCCCAACCTAATCTAGTTACAGATGTCTTTGCTTACTGCAGGGAGGCTGGACTAGATAACCTTTAAAATTCCCTTCCAGCCCAAATTGTTCTGTGATTCTACAGAATCCCCGCCTCCCTCTCCTTCTAATTAGCAGGTGATAAGCGGTTATCATCTAATATTCTATTTTTACTTTTCTAATCTGTCCATTCTGAAACAAACCAAAATAAAGCAACAGTCTGTTCCACCTCCTTCACCAAAGAGGCAACTTGTCAAATCTTGCTCAGAAGAATTGATGTAGATATCAGGAGAGCCAAAGAAGTCTATAATACAACTCAGCTGGACTACAAATTCTATTAGGAGATAAATTTATTAGGCTTGGGAGGTAGGGGAATGTTAAGAAGCCAATTTCTTTTCAAGCATTTGCATTTTCTTTTAACTTTTAAGCTACAAGAAAATACAAAGAGTCCTTTTTGTTTTCTTGGAATGTGTTTCTGGTGGCACCTAGATTGAGTTCTCAGAAATCAAGTCAGCAAACACTTTCCTTCAACCATAGCTCACTAAAACATTCATAAAACTCAAAAATAGCAACAGAGGACTAGTGACATAAAGTTCCTTTCTACTAATAACAGTATTTGTATTCATCTTGAGAGTGTCCAACCAGCTACGTATTTGAAGGAATGGCTAGAAAGAGCTTTTACGTAAAACTGTAGCTCTGCCATAGTAATTCCATCTCCCACAGAACGCAAAGCATAATAGCATTCTTGACACCAAATGGCATATATATTAAAAACCAAGGTTCCTCACTTGAGCCAGCTTTGGATGCATGTCTTATGGTATAGTGCATCAATACACCTTTATGTATTTTAGGGTCCCTATCAGTATAAAACCTTTGCAGTAACTTGCATACAGGTCATGGTGAGTTTCTTGGAAGAACAGTATGTTCCTTGCAGAAACTCCAGGCAAAGATCCTCAAATGGAGGCACCAAGAAGGAGCTTTCTTGCTTCAATGTATGGTTTTGCACCATTCATCTAAATTCATATTACCACCGTTAAGAATCCTGGGATCAAGTACATCTTTGGGAAAGTTTCCTTGACTTCAGTAAAATTCCTCTGGAGATTGACTGTAACTCAATAGATTGGATTCTTCTGTCAAAGTGTCAGCTGCTCATCATTTTCTTATTGGTGAATGATTACTCTTCACTTAGTGAATAAGCTAAATATAACTTCTTTACAGCAGTGAGCCTCTTAGCAGTTTAAAATAATCTTTACTATATTAGATGGTCTTTGTACTTTATCTGAGAATGTAGAGTAGGATAGGAATCAATACACAAACCCATTAATGTGATTTGCCTCACCCCACCCAAACCATTTTGAAAAAGCTCCTTCTATAGTCATTGCAGAGAACCACTTCTTCCACTCTTAGGACAGATGTCTGAAATACAAGTGAAACCAGCTGCTGGAAGTGCCAACCTCTCTTCAGATGACTTCTGTATGATCTAAAATCAAAGTTTAATTGCACATCAAATTTAAGTGTATTAAATGGGTTGAAATTACTCCCTTTTATGTGTGGAGAGAGATGTGCACGCACAAGTGCTCGTGCACAAGGCACAGAGCAACTCTGTGGCTGCTTTTGGCCCAAAAGGTATGACAAAATTTGGAAAATACGTACCAATGTATGGTATCTAAATAATTCATAAACAGAGCCTGCAGTTTCAATGATTCTTTATCCTAGAAAAATCAATCACAATTCTTCCACAACTCATAGTACTCTCAGTCCAGAAATAGCAGCCTGTTCCCAGTTACATCAGGTATGATGACGAGTAAAAAGCACAAAGAGATTTCTATATAGGTCTGCATCTGAATTGCAGACAATACAAATTTCAATATAGACAAACACAAACCAACCAACCAAACCACTTTTAGCATCCAGATCTAAATGAAGATCAGCCCTGATAAACACCACAGTTCAAATTCTTACAGGCTGAAGGTTTTTTAGGTTTTTCTGCTTCCTTTTGCTGTGTATGGGGTCAGTATTCAGCTGCACAACTCTAGACAGCAGGCAGCTTGCTGGAGAGAGCTTAGCAAGTGTATAAAAGGAGAGTATCTATGAAACCTTCCTATACAAGCCGTTAAGTACTCCCTTCCAGTCCTCCCTCCCAGTGGTGATAACCACATCAGGAAGCCATTAATCCACATTCTCCTACAGTAATTTAGATTAAAAGGGACCTCCAAAGGCCATCTGGTCCACATCCCTCCTCCTTTTTTAGCCCCCTTATTCCAAGTGGTCAAATTTCATCAAGCCCTTTGGCTGCCCAGCACCATACTTTGCACCCCTGTTACTATCTCCAAGTTTGTGGATAGAGTTACAAGAACTGACCCCATCAGACATCCACATTTGAAGGTTCATTCAGGCATTGTGCATACAACTTAAGAGAACAGTATGTACCTAAAATTAAGAGGCACCTACTACACTACACTTTGTGAAAACCAGACATCTGTAAATTTTATCATTAGCATCTACACAAAACAGTCACCTAAAAATTATTTGTTGCTTTTCAGAAAGGCAAATCAAGTTTATTTCAAACTGCATTTACCCAATCTTAGATTATGCATGCAACACCCTAATACATTAAAGATGCACTTCTTGAAATTCAGGCAGTTTCAAAGGAAAAGGTTTTAAAAGATGTTTCAAGTGTCAAAACTGACTTTAATTTCAGCTATTAATCTTAGTGTTCTAAAAACCACATTTTTTTTCTAGTTCTGAGGTGATTTTTTTTTTTTTTAAATCCTGCCACTTGAAGTTAAACCAACAAAATATCAGAAAAAGCAACTGAAGATGAATGTTTTTAAACAGACTATATAAAAAGTTCTACCGAGTCCTATGAATTAAGGAAGTAAAAATAAGTACGTTTGGGGTTTCTCTGAATTTCAGTCATCTAATTAATATATTTTTAATAGTTTTAGACAAAATAAAATTTTTCCAAGAGGAGAGCTCTTTGCAACTTGGCACCACCTAAGGTGCTAGAAAGAGTTCATGTGAAAACTAGCAGAATTTGAACTGAGGGAAGGAAAAACAAAATACTGCCTCAGTCCTATGCTTCTATTTCCTTTCATCCACAGAATCTCAAGAGGATGCTCCCTATGCAACATGCTCTGCAAAGCAAGACAAAGAAAGCCCTTGCAAACCTCCATTAAAACAAACCACATTAATATAAAATCATGCTACACAACAAAGGAAAACAGTGGCTTGTTTCAATTCCAGGGTAACATTAAAAGGCAATTAAAAAGAAAAAAGAAAACCACCCCATATTTTTACTCAGACTAGATATCTGTGATATAAAAGTATTGCAGCACTAACAGATTTAGAGCCATAGTTTTATAGTCGCTTTTCATAGAAGAAAATTTTACTGCGTTGTTTGTTATCTAAAGCAGTATGTTCTATCTATAACATACAGACTTTCCTCTAACATTAGGTTTTATTTACTAGTATCCTCTCGGAGAATGTTCCAAGTCTGAATATTAAGCATGTGTAATATCCAGATGTAAAAACAAGCACTCTTGACTTCCTCTGCTAGTTAAGAGCATTTCCAAGCTAAATAAGGCACTAAATCAGAAGACTGCAATTGTAGCAAAGAGAAAGGGGGGAGCGGGGGATGGCACAGGACAATGGTAGAAGGTGGGACAAATTAGCATGAGACAATCTTTGTAAGCACCTGTATGAGAAAAAGAAACAGTATCTGGCTTACATCTTAGGTTGAACATCAAAATGCATAATCCTGGAATAGCTCTTGTGTCACTGGTTGTTTATACAAACACTGTTAACCAGCTTCTCTGTGACCTTTTCTGCAGTAGATGTAGACAAATGATTGAGACACTCTTTATAGATTCTTTCTAAAAATAAAATTTAAAAAAAAATCCTGCTTATATAAAAGCAGATTCATTGATCATTACTGAATTGATACATACCAGAGCAAAGGTGGCAACAACAGATGTACACCAGGTTTGTAGAGCTTTGCACAAAGGGGGCGATATTTTAGCACTACCATTGAACTAGTGCTTTAGCCACTGCTCCAGCTCCATCTTTCAGATAATTTTCAGATCACTAAATTTTTTGTATTCCTTTCTTGGGGTGCTTAGCACTTTCTAGGATCAGCATCACAGAGGCAAGAAGTTTCCTACAACTAATTTACTCTGATAGCATCTGAACACCAGTCAAGAGATTCTATGTTTGCACTGCTCATTAGGAAAAACAAAAAAAACAAACCCACCAACAAAACACCACCACAAACCCAAATAAAAACAAACCAAAACCCACAAAACCCCAAACATCCAGGCAATTTACAAGGAGTAAGCATTCCTCATTACCTCTAGAGCTTGTCATTGCTATTGTGTCCTCCCTGTTTGGAGGCAGAACACACGCAGGTTAACTCCTATTTCATAAGGAAGCTGCTTTGCCTCAGGACCCAGTTGACTGGCTCTAATAGTCAGAGTGAACCAACACACAGGCACCATGGACCTCGATGAGTTTCAAGCTACGCACGAGCCTAAAAGTCCAGGTAGCAAAGCTGTATGGAGCATTACTATGGAACACAACATTGCAGGAAACCCATTCTAGAATACACATCTCAGAAAGAGTAATAAAATCATTTAAAGAACCATGAAAAAGAGATACAAGAAATTGTAGAGTGAGATAGTATCTTAGAACAAGAGACCAAAGATATCTGAATTTAGTCTTTTATATAAGAGACAGTTAAAAAAAAAATCAGAATTTATCAGCATGAACACATGAAAGATTTGACACATCACCCTTTCAGCTGACTGAAATAACCCTTGTGTGATTCAATATTTGGCAGCCGTAACTAAGTAAGCTCAGATGTCTAATAAGGTATATATTGCTAACAATGAGAAGGCCTAACCAGTGGAAAAGTTTATTGTGAAATGTCAGGGGTCACTTCCACTTTGCCTCCCCTGGTCAGGCCTGGGTATTTCTCTATCATCCCTTTTGGTGCTCAAAGAGCAGGATTCAGAAACTGCTGGATGAGATTCTTCAGCTTGGCAGATGTCCTCAAAAATCTGATATCCACAGACAGCCCAAGGACAGTAGGAAACACAAAGCTATTATATTTAAACTACATCAATCATAAATTCCATGTAAAATGGTATCTTTTACAACATATTGAGGCCTGTAGCGGGATAACTGCAACATTTTCACACAAACTGGAGATCCCCATTGCTGTCCTTTTTTCGAGTTATTTGTAGCACAATGGCTTAATCAGAAAAGCAATGTTACAAAAACAGTCATGTTATTTTAAGTAAATTACTCCCACTTAAATCTATACATTTCCTGAAACTTTCTCTTGTCTCTAAGTTTTGAGTCACTGTATGATTACCAGGCACAGGCAGTAAAAGAGCATTCAAAAGCAAATGGTGAAATGATGACAGAAAGCATCATAGACAACCCTATGCAAAATTACAAAATAGCTTTCTATAGAGACACAGCAATCAGAAGCATATGCTACAAAAAGTTTAAACTGGAAGCCACTGATGGGAAATACTACATTTTAAAAATAATCATTTCATAAAAAAATCCCCTGATTTCCTATTCTCAAAATTCAGTTTTCAACTTTGAGTTTGTAAAGTTCAATTATTTTGTCAACACCTCACAAGAAGGGCAAATATCACTTTGAACTGGTCTACCCCATCACAGATGGCAACTTCTGTGAGCAGAATTTCTTGTTGATGCTCTTCAGGAAGCTATAACAGTTGCTTCTGCCACAGCACAGCCTTTCTTCCAGGGCACGGCAGGTTGTTCGGTCACTATATAGCTTATGCAAAGAGCAGCATGATAGAAACAAGGCTAAAAATTCTAGGAAAGGAGGCTCTGAAGAGATAATATGATACACAAAGGCTTCACATCCCTGCTTGTGGCAGTGAGAGGAAGAAAATTTGAGAGGATACAGGTTGAGATAATATAGTATTATAAAGACAGAAAGAAAATGTGTGCACCATCCTTTATGATAAAAACTTGCCCTGATAAGAGAGGTTAACCCTCTCTCCCAATGTCACCAGAATGAAATATCTTTCCATTCCTCCTCTGGCTGCATCTTGGAGCGACAAGGGCTCTCCCTCTGGTTGACATCATGGACCCAGCACTTTTCACCTGGTACTCCAGGCTCTGGCAGGCAGAAGCCTGTTTGCCAACACATCCAGAGCTGAACAAAGTTGCCAAGTTAACAAGACCAAATGAATTTTGCAAATCAATTTATTTTCTGTCTTGGATGCTGTTACTGTATAAGTTTGCAATGATTAAAAAATAGGACTTTCAAAATTAGACATGCATATTTGTTCACCCAAAAGCACAAAACACACCAACCATAGAGTAACTGCAGAGAACTCTCTCTACATTGCTATTGCCTAACGTTAATCTTTCCTTGCAAGTTTTGTTCATTCCAGCCAGCCCAACTAACCACAGTTGCTAGCTAGAAGCAGATTGAACTGATTACAGCATGGTTTCTCTGATGCTGTGTGTCTGGCATGCTTGCCATCCCCCTCTGACACTGCCTGGAAAGCCCCATCTCCTTCCTGAAGCTACCTATTTTGCATTCACAATATTCTCCACTCCTAAACATAGTCTTGGGAAAAATTAATTGTTCTCACCCCAGATGGAGACAGGGATGTTCCTCCAGAAGCAGCTTCCCTGAATTTCCAATACAGACATTTCCCAAGTTATTGTTTTTCTTGTCATGTCATGCTTTACCAATCTCATTTATTTAATGGCATGCATTGAAGGAGGAAGTCTACAGTTAATGTATTTGCATTCACACAGGTCACTCGAAAGACAAGTGACTTCCTAAAACCTATTATAGGCACATAACTCCTTTCTTCACACCATGCTTTTGTTGTTGACAACCAAAATTAGAAGTCAACGTACATGCAGAATGCTAAAACTAGTGAAACGAATTCCCCAATCTAAAACTTAACATTTAGTCTAACTTGGTCATCAAAACTTTACCTATATAGTCCAGGCACAGTTAAGTACCTCCAGAAAGGCAGTCCACCCCATCTATTTTAGACACCCATGTTCTGTGGCTATGGCTGCCTTCCCCTCCATTGACAACACATGAACTCTAGATGGTCAGCTCTAACTAGATAATTTAAACACCTACAGTGAGGGAAAATGAAACCTAGGCCAAGTGATTAGTTTTACTATATGAAGAATGACAATATGAAAACATAGACCATTTCTCTCATTTCATACTATTCCATTTCTTTCCCAATCTTTCCTAACACAGCTAGATCCTTCCAAGCATAGTCAATTTCATTTTGGTCCACTAAGCAAATGATACTTCTGCCTATACATATACACACAACTGCAGGCACAGTGCAACTGCAGACATCTCTCAGACATTCAAATGGTTCCAGAGCATGGATGATTTTTCACAATTATTTGAAAACAGCAACAACCAAAAAAACCATTCTGCATGATATACACACTAGAAAAATGGCAGATAAAAACCATAAATGGCTTGATATCTAGGTTGCTATTCAAGCCCTGGTAATGCCTACTAATAAGTGTGTATACAATTGGGAGGAAAAAAGGTGTAATTCCTTTATCTATTAGCACCAAGTACAGTGCATGTGCACCACATCCTACCATGTGCAGTCCACAGAGAGAGACCAGACATCAGTCTCCTTTTCTATCAGATTCACATTTGATGATGGAAACATCCACGTTCAAGAGAAGCACAATTTTACCTCTGCAACTTACATCCAAGAGTGAAACAACGCTCACCCTGATGATAAAATATCTGGTTCAAAATTCACATCAAGATCTTTTGCACTGACTCCTCATAAACCTGTGGATCTCTGACCAAATCTACCTGATCATTTGCTTCTAGTTACCTAAGATAAAATTCTCCTTCCACGACCATTACGTCTCCTAACCAGAAAACTGATGGTCACCAGGGAAAGATTGTAAGTACAAAGCAGGGAATCCTCTTGTTAACAAGAGGAATTACTTGTTAACATATAGCACTCACTTGGCAAAGTTAACACTACTCACAATACTTGGTATTAGGGCTGCAGGACAATGACTCAGTCCTGCCCTGGGTAACCCTACAGGACATGAGATGACTAGATGTGACAGAAGAGTGAGAGGCTGACAAGAGTTACAAGCAGCATTGTGAGGAATGGACAGATTTTACACACTGTTAAGAGGGAGTTGAGTCAGAGATGAACAAACACAGTTAGTTGAAAGGAAGTGCTGGAGTCCTGTTGAGGAGTATAGCAAAGCCAACAGTGCTCAGGTAACTGTGTCAGCAGTGCCAAATAAGGTCAGGATTACCAAGTACCAGTATCAGAAACATTACATTTGGGTATGGATGCAGAAATGCTGGTACCAGTGTGGAAAAACATGTAACTAGAGGTGGGTTGTTTATTCTGGAGAAGACTGGACAGAGAAGGAAGACACAAAGAAGAGGAGGATCAGCAGAACTGAAAAGAGATAATGCAAATCACGGGACAACAGTTTTATGGAGGTACCCATCAGGAACCCTGCACTCACTCATCACAGCTCAACCAGTACAACAAATCAACTAATTCTGACCATATCACAAGATTCAAACCTGCCTGTGCAGTCAAGAGGACTGCCCTGGTCTGTACCCAAACAGATAGATTGAGCATCTCCATATTGCCATGTCTGGTCTGTTACAGGCTTGATGAGATCAGTAACTACGCTCCATTTCATAACACACATCTTATTAAAATTAAATGCAATAATTAATTTCTTTGCCAGCACATCCCTGAGTAATATCTTCACATAAGCACACACAACGTTGTTAACGAAGAAAGAGAAAATACATTTTCCAAGGCTATTAAGTTGTTGTGTGGGGAAGAGCAATACAGATGGGAGATATTCATGCTACAGGGATCACGACCATGTAAATATGTAAGAACATAGGTAGATGACTTTAGGTAAAACATTCTTCACCAATCTTCCAAAAGGAAAGAAATACAGCCTTTCAAGTATGACAAACTTTCTGGAAGTCTACGTCCTAACACAGAAATAAATTAAAAGCCAGTCTGATCCTGTAAATGTCCATACTCTAGTCTTCACATAAATCTCCCAAATAGCACCTGACAATCTGTCAAATCTCTGTTTGGTGTTTTGTAGCTGCAGAGTCAGGTTTAGACACTTTCTATTGCTTTTATTAAAACAGCTAGATACATGAACTAGAGGTTTAAATCCTAAGATGACAAGTAGGGCTTTCCATCTTCTACAGTAATTCTATCTTTAAATAACATTTTAAAATAGTGTTTCAAGACTGACATAGGGAGACAAGTAATAAAATTCACCAATATATTAAGCCATATGGATGATCTTACATCACATTCCTTTGGAAGTATCAAAACACCACTGATACATGCTACAAGCATAAATTTCCCACCCTCTGATATTTGTAGAATAGATGCCATAGGTGCCAAGAAATGTGGATAGGGTTTCCCTATCCACATTTCTTGTAACTAACGCAACCTCTGGCCCTACAGCATGCATGCCAAAATCCTTAGCAACATTCAACCAAACCTAGTTCTGTAGTCTATGTACTGATGTTCTCCAGGAGAAACCTCCTTAAAACACAACAGACAAAAAAAAAATCTCAAAAATATGCCAAAATAAATGTAAAAAAGTATTTTGGTGAAATCAGAGCAAAATCGAAGCAAAGGAAGAAAACAGCAAAGTTCTCAACAAAGATGCTAAGTATTGGAAAAAGAGATAGAAAACTGCTGACCCATAAAATTTTACTTACAATTTCAGTAGAAGTCTTACATTAAGACACCAGGGTGTTTGTTCCAGCCTGATACATACCCATTGACAGAAATACTCTAAGTTGTGTAACTCACATTGCAAATGAAAAGCACTTAAAGAGATGTCTAAACATAATGTTTCATAGGAAGTAACAGAAGTTACACTATCAGCATTAAAATCTTTTTGCAATGTTTTGTTGAAATAGTCATATTTTAAGATGTGATCCTTTTCAAAGTGCTTCAAGTCTGACCACATGCTAATTTACTTTTCTGGAGATTGCCAAGCACCTGAAGAGCTCTATGTTCAAATTTTCTGAAGCCTGATGTATGATTTTTTAAAATTTATTTTATTTTCAAACACCTTAATTGCTTTTAGGAACTGTCAGTAGCAAGTAGGTCTAGTTATTTTTTTGACTGACTTTCTGGCATGCACAACAGCTTTTATCACTGAATGTGAATTAGGACTCAAGTTTTCATCTCTTATGATCTCTCTCAACACCCTTAAGGCAGATAAAGTTTCAAACCATGTTCATCTTATTCTTTGACTCTCTGCTTTTAGTTCTGACTTCTACTATAATGGTCAAAATGACAAGAGATACTCTATTACAGTCACCACTATGCCACTGCATTTGCCTTCAGATCCAAAACTAAAATTAACCTATAACTCTTTTGGTCATAATTTAAATCCAAAAAACAAATGAAGAATTAAGATTCAACATAAGCCTCATGAACTTCCCAGGAGTTTGGGATTCCCTCATTTCTGATTTAAGCATTAAGCTTCATCACATTTAACAAATAAACAATTCTCTTCAAAGAAAACTGTAGAGAAATGTGTCTCAGAGCTCAGCAATGTGTATTGCTCTGCACACAACTACCACATCCCAAACACTTGCTAAAAACTTTTCAGACTCACAGGTTTTGTGGAATTGAATCAAAGCCAGGGAGAATCTGAGAGACAAAAGATATTACAGTTCTATTACTCAGGCCATTCAGTGATTTAAGAATTCAATTTTGACACTGCCTACACCAAATCTAACTGATGTCTGCAAATCTCAGGTTTTTCACTTAAAAATTTAAGTAAAACTGATGTAAAAATTTCATACATTCCAGGCCTACCTGTTCCTCCTGAATACAGCCATACAAAAGTTCAATTCAAATCACAATTAAACCTGAACACTTTTCATTTTCACTCTATAAATGCATTTTACTTCTCTCTGAAGACATCAATTCACATTCAAATTACACCTGAAAATATAAATTAGCAGTAATAGGCTATTTAAGTATCATATGGGAATTTCAACACATGGGTAAAGATTTCCTTCCTACACAGAGGTCTATCTGTTTACAACTTGAGAAAGTAATGGCTACTATGCATTTCCTCTGTTTTCTTAATGGCACTTGGTCTTACCGAACTTAATTTGCTGACTTTGCTGCCTATGTTAAATTCATCCCAAGGAAATCAGACCACTTCCATACTTAACTAAATGCAAATATCTAATATTTACATAAGGCCCACATGGAAAACCTCTCATGTGAACTACATGAAAGCTACAAGATAGAAAACACAGCAAAGTTTGGCACAGCATTATCAGTCTTAATTTTCAGCTTCCTCATATTTGTCAATCTGCATCAGACTTAAAGTTCAACATAATACACTATGCAGTGTATTAAAGTGCAATAATTCTTTTTCCCTCTATCTTCAAACATCAATTTTAATCCCTAAATTCACCTGGATTCCATTGTTTCTCGCACAGTCCTTTGTAGCATTTCTGTATCTAAAATTCATGAACTCTACTACTAACTGCTATATCATACAAGTTTCAATTTCAGAATCATTAGTTTTGTCAATAACGCACAAAGCAGAATACAGATGGTAACAGAGTTGGACTGACTTGCAAGCAAAGACACACAGGTCCTTTTTTGTATAGTTAAAAGATTATTTCATCTGACAAAGTGCTATAGGAACATCTGCTTTATCAAAAATTGGTAATAAATCTCAAAACATGAGGAATCTTAAGAAGTCTTACATCTAGCCAGTCATATCGAAGAACGGAAGTCTTTTTTTTCTCCTTTGGAATAAAGAATCTGAAATCTGATCAGTAACATAAATTCATTTCTACAATGCCTTTAGGAAGAAATGTTGAGTTAATTACTCAATTAGAGCATATTTACTTTGTAATTATAATGTCATGTTCAGTCATATTTAATTGTTTTTTCCAAAATACCCAAAGGCAACTATCCACATCATGGGCTGAAAACCTGAAAAATTTAAGATAAATAACAATATCATTTAGAGAAGCATATTTTAAACATATGATAAAGCATCCTTTATGGTTAGATGAATCTCAGGCAAGATTTTCCTTAAAACAATTAACTCAAGATTTACATAAAGGATGCAAAAAGAGTTCCCATGGGAATAGCCAGATTTTTTTTTTTGTCTCATTTCTGTGCCTGGTTTGAAAACCATTATGTCTCCAGTCACCCTTAAAAAATAATTTATTTTAATCTTCTGTCTTATTAAAGAAGCAATTTTTCTCTCCCTCTTAACTCCACAAAGTTTGCTGGTGCCCAGCTCAGGAGACTGATAAATCTTGTGGATTCCTTTTATTTCCTTACAGATGCCAGGTTAAATAACCTTTTTATTTTCTTTTTCTTTTTTTGGTCCACAGACAAGGCTTTAACTGGTATTCTGGTAACTCCTCCCAGCTGTTGAAAGAAATTCAACTTGCTTATCTCTTTTCATGGATTCTGAATGTTTCGCCTACAGAGACAGCCACAGAGATTTAGAGTCCAACATTTGGGACAAAAAGAACCACACACACAAAAAAAAGGAAAATTTGCAGAAGTCCTCTACAAATACATAGTCTTTGCATTCCTATAGGAGCTTCTAACATCCCAAAGGGCAGTTATCTCAATTGTCTTTAGTCAGTAGAGAAAAAGGAATCTAAACCAAAGTTCTGAGCCCAATCCTGTTTAGATTCAAGCCTTGTAGTTGTTACTCCCATAGTGACTTTATGTGTGGGTATATATATATCCAAGTAGTAATCAGATTCATCTAAATGCTTGTAAATTATACCAGGATTTATGTATTTACTTCATACATTAACATGTGTTGGAACATTAAACTGAACTACTCATAGACTTCTACTACCTTGCCATTTTATGTGCCAGTTTCTGTCCCTAGCCACAGTTTTGCATGGAATCTAATCTAGCAGAGCGAAGGAAATCAATCCATTTGAAAACTGTGTGTCTATCAGAACAATTGAGACTCCAGTCTTCTCTCATCTCACCTATAAACTATAATACTTCAAAAAAAAAAAAAAAAAATCAAGCAAACTATTCTGAAACTGGTGTGATGCACTGAGGCAGAAGCCTCCCACATCCTCCACCTCAACATTTCAATGGCCACTACATCTGATTAATCACAGAAATGTGGTTGCAGTTCAGCTATCAGTTGACATATGTAAATTCGTTCTTCATCCTGAAACATACAGATCTCTTTTGGTGTTCGGGGTGGTTTTCTTTGGTTTTGGTTTGGTTTTTTACCATGGGGGTAGTTATATACTGCAACAGGCTGCCCAGTGAGTTTATGGAAGCTCTGTCCTTAGAGACACTAAGATTTGATTTAGCATGGCCCTGAGCAACCTCATCTGATTAGACCTGTTTTGAGCAGGGTGTTGAACTATCTGGCCTCTGCAGATCCCTTCCATCCTACATTATGATTTTATTTAATCTTCTTTATTTAATCTTTCTTATTCACTCCTTAGAAATGCAACTCATTGCAGTGAAACATGTACCAGTGAGAGCAGCGCCTCCCAGAACTATCCCTTCTGAGAAAGGTGTCTTGGAAGATGACATACAAAGCAGACCAGCTTCAAAGCCATCATCAGTGGGTTCCCCACAATCTAAGCTTCTCTAGAGGATGAACCATGCCAATAATCTCTCAGCTGTAGATACAATAATTCAACCCTGATACAGGGACAGTGCCAACACAACAAAATGTGATTCCATCAAATCTTCTGTCACCTTCTACAACACATATATTAATATTTTCTCCTTTTTTTCCCCACGCCCCCCATAAACTGTCAAATTCAACAATCCAAACCATACAATCTTTAATGTTCTATTTACGTTTCTGGGATAAATTCAGCAAGGCCTGTTGTTCTGGAAATCTCTATACACAGTACACAGACACTTGTGACTCTTGCAGTTGAAAGAGACCTACACTGAATTCCCCTCAAGTTCTTAAAGTGTATATTGCTTTCATCATTATGTCCCATCCATGCAGAATGACATGAACTCATTCAAGAACTCCTTCAGATAAAGATTTATATATATGATCAATACACCCTGATTTATTCAACAACAATCTTGTAAAAGAAACAGGTGCCCTTGTGATCACACTGTTCTCACTGCAGAGAAGACTGACTGAGACTTCCTCTACCATGAGAGAAAAAAAAACCTAAAGCAACTCAAATGCACAATAATGCTTTTAGTCTAATAAAGTGAAAAATACATTAAAACTTTAAAAAAAAAACATTCACTGGTAAAATTACAAGAAAAAAATGCCAATTTTATGTTCAGTAATAGATGATGAGAAAAGCTGTCAAAAAGAAAAGTATTCAGTAGTAATCCGTATGTCTAAATGCTTGATATTGTCTTTTCTTAAAATTAATGACACTGAAATCCAGTAATAAATATTTTAATTAATATACTTTGTCTCAAAATCCTCTCATCCTCACTATCTAAACATCAGTGTTTCAGATTGACTCAAAATTATATGGGATTTGTCTACAGTCTTAAGAGAGAGAGACAGGCAATTGAACCATTTAATGCAATCATGTTTTGTAAAGCTTTTGTCTGCCATTGGTAAAAACTTTTGTCAGTGTTGATCTAATTTGTTATCAATAATTTCAGAGAGACTTTTACTGCACAGTCACATCTGTTATCTTGGTTGATAGACAAATTTAGAGAACACATTTGCTCAGAAAAGATCTTGTATTTGCTGTTCCTGAATGTCATGGAGTTTATTCCCTGAATTAATTCCATGAAAGGGTTAAACAAGACACTTCCTAACAAGTCAAATGGCCATGATGACAATTCACACAGAGCACACTCACACCTGCAAAAAGTAAATTTAAGAGTGACTGCCATTCAGATGAATCCTGTCTTAAACAGGGACAGTCATTTTCCACAAAATTACAAGAAAGTAAGCCAAACCTGAGCATACGTGGTAATAACAACATGTTCTCTAAACTAGTGTTTTGAGGAAATAAAAAAAAAAAAAAGGACAAATAACTCAAAGTAAATATCTCATTAGTATAAAAAAATTCCATGTGTCAAGAACATGTCACATCTGCTGAAGTGACTTACACACATGAATCACCAAAACCCCAGAGCAGAAATGCAACCAAGAGTGGGTTCACAAAGGTGTCTTGGTTGCAGAGAGCACACGAGCTAGTTCTTCAAAAGATAAGCATTCGTGATGGCAGAAACTCACATGCTTCAGGAAGAACCAGTCAGTGGGACCACTGATGACAACCTAACCCAAACTGGTCTCTGTGACTGAAAACATTTCAAAGAAAATCTTTCAAAAGTATATACTTTAAATTCTGTAACTTTAGAAGTATACTTAAATACTCCTTTTAAGGATAGGAAATGGTTGAAAGTGCGCAAATACTTTTCTGAAGACTCTTCTGACACAAGTAAATGCAGTGTACTGTATTATGCAGAATCATTAAGTACTGTTATTTAATATTAAATTAAATATTTTTATATTTCACTGCTATTTCATATTATATTGAGTTAAATACCAAATACTTCAA
>JANHGN010016715.1:0-16859 GCA_024605025.1 Megaceryle maxima
ATGGTTTGTGTGGCTGTGTGCTGAATGGGATCACAGGACTTGCTTTTGGGGATGGTGTAAAGACACTCTAGTCTTGTTTAGGTTGTGTATATTTGGCTACCTGGAGGACTGAGTTCGTACTCTGTCCTATAGGACTCTCTTACCAACAAATTCTGTATCAATTTATAAGAGATACAGTATAGGTAGCAGACAACAGAGCACTGAGATTCTGATATTTTTTTTTTTTTTAATTTTTATTTGACAGACTGTTTAACTTTTCTATGGTTATGCTGTCTTTTCAAGAAATCTGAACTAAAAAGTTTGAAATGGGTGGATGATCTCTGTGGTGTTTTGGGCCTTACTTAGATGTCTACTTCAACTAGTCAAACTATTTGTTGGGACTGGAACTGGGAAATACTTTGTCTCTACCCATTTTAGAAGCTAGTACTTAAGGTGTGAGCAAAGTAAAAGTCACGTAACTTAAGTTTTGAGACATTCTTGGGTGCTTTTATTGCACTCTTCATAAATACTAGGGAATGTTTCTATATTAAGAAGTAATAAAATGGCAATTGTGAGATTGCTTGTAAAATGCAGTGATTCTGATTTATCTGTGCTATTGAATTTACCATATATTCAACTCCTAATACTTGACCTTGATACTTTCTTCACTTACCCTTCCTCTCTGTGTAAACTGTTTTATTGAAAAGGAAGTGATAATTCACTTCCTGAGAAGGTATCATGGATTGAAATCTTTTCTTCTAAAGGACAATGGAGAATAGTCAATGGAGAATACTACTAAAGCTTGGCTATGGTTTGCACTTCTCCCTTACATTAATGAAGGTGACAGGTTGTTTCTTGAGCACTAGCTTACCTAATAGGAAATGCTTGAGTTCTCCCAAATTACCCAGTAACTTATTCTACAATATATTGCAACATGAACAGTATTTATCTGGAGCTGCACTAATGATGGTAAGAAATATGTATTTAACAATTCCAATTCTCATCTAGATAAACTTTTTTTTGAGACTTTTTTTAAGGAAAGACTGGACAATTGGTTAAGTCATAGAGAAGATAAAGTATCACCTGTAAATATGATGTACTGAAAGCTGCAGGTGTTAGAACACAGTCAAGAAAAAAAAAATCCAACAGCATTAATGCCAATGAATTTGTTGTATCAATAATCTTCTCAAAAATTGTAGTACTAGGTGGCCTCATCAGGCTTCTTCATAGCTGGAATAACTTCTTAAGCCTCATATTCATAAATCTGGTATTTCTGTAACAGTTTTGTAATTGCTGTCTTTAATTCTTTTGGCAGTTAGGCAGTTGTGTTATTCTTATTTCAAAAGCGGGATATGAAGTTAGGATTGGAAATAGTTGTCCATTGTCCATTATTGCATTGCTGCTGTTGGTACTGCTGCACAGCAGCTTTCTGAAAATGTATTATTTCCAAATACTACGTTCCCCTTTTCAGGGAATCAGAATATTTTTTTAAGGCAAAACAGTAAAGATAATTGAGGCTTGGGTTTTTTTCCCTCTCTCTAAAAGTTGCGTGTCTGTGTATGGTTTTTGCTATCATTTCTTGTCACAGCAGTGTATGCAGTCTCGCTACTGTAAAGTGTGCAGCACTGACTAGAAAACAAGTCATTGCTGGGGTTTTTTATGCAAGTATGTTAAAAATTCACTAGACGTGTCTCATTTTCAAATGCTTGATAAAAGTCCATGAGATAGACCTTCATCCTTCTAAATAAGGCTTATTTTTATCTCGTGTTGTACTTGCCAAAATACTTGTTGATATTCCTGTGGCAGTGTCTGACTTGACTGGAATTGCCATTCTCACCTCATTCATCCCATACTGTTGGTCTTCAGGATCTTACTGAGTTGTTCTAGAGAGCAAGACTCTAGATGACTTTGTCCTGCATTAGCTGCAATTAAAAGCTGGTGCTATTTGGTTATTAATTTTAAATTTGATAGCACTTGTTGCTGTCCAATACTAAACTTACTGTCAGAGCTGCTTAGTCTCTTAATGAAACTACCTAAGGTTGCCAAATGTAATTATAGCTGACATTTCTGTGAAATGTAGACAGCTTACAATTTTAAGATGACCAAACCAAATAGAAAGAATAAATGCAAGAAAAGGGGGATTTGTTATATGGTTTTGTTTAAACTCCCTCTTCTGTGTCTCCTAGCTTTTTAGTTGGTGAAGGAGCTTACAGATGGGCAGTTGATCACGGGATACCAGCATGTCCTCCAGGTATCATGGCTACAAGTGAGTAAACTGGTGGTGTCAGTAGGAAGAACAGGACAGAGTAATTTTAAATCGTGCCTCAGGTTTTGAGGTGTGCATCACTTTGCTGTTCTTAATATTCGCCTAGTCTATGGTGTTATGGTATATAAGGATGGTTTAAGTTTACTAATTTTCTATTAAATATCTAAATAGAATAAAATAATAAACTATTACTTCAGCTGCATTTTAACAGCATCTAATTCAAGTGAATTTGTGATTCTAGGATTAAATGCATTGAAGGACTTTTTTTTGGTCAAAACATAGGCTTTTTTAACAGCTCACTCTTGCAAGTCTCCAGTTGTGGCCTGTCTTAGATCCTAAAAGCACCAACTAGCCATGTATCTAAATTCAACAGGTGCCAGTTTGACTCTCGGATTCTACACTTACACCCATATCTGAGTCTTTGTCCAGAACTGCTTTGGTCTCTTTTTTTAAGCCTAGGTAGGCTTTGCTTTATCTAACATAGTGGAATAATCTGATTTAGAAAAAGGACTTGGATTATACTGTGTGTTAGCGGTAGTCAGCTCTCTTACGAAACCTTTTTTAATTAAAATAAAAATATTATTGATACACTGTCTATAAACTAGGCTAAAAATTAGTGCACTTGCCTATAGAAAGGAGGGTGTGGTTCCTACCTCTTGCCTTTTTCAGTCCCACTTCCTTTTGGAAGGTGTCATTGCTACCGGTCTGTAATGTGCTATAGATGAGAATATGCCCTGTGCTTCCTGCTGGAAATGATTCAGGAAGGACATTGGAGATTACTACTCAAAGAAGGAGAACTCAAAAGATTACATAACATGTCTTTCTTTCACAATAAATGGTATTACTATGTACAATATATGAGTAGTGCCTAAACCAGAGATTGAATCCCAGGGCTCCCATTAAGGCTTTTATTTAGTCTAGATCTAAATGTAGATAAACATCCAGAAATTGCAGTTCAAAGTTGCTAATAATACTTAAATGCAACCTTTCAAACAGTGGCAGCATTTTACTTGATCATGCCAATTTTCATACATACTCATGATACATTTCATTTTAAACGGAAAGTTTTGATTTCTAGTTCTCCATGACCAAAATTTTGCCCTATCTATTTGCTGTCCAAAACAGCCTTTGCAGAACAACTTTTGGGCTCAGTTAAGCAGATCACCTTTACTTCTGTGGGTGAAAAATCTAAAAACACTGAAAGGTTTGGGGGTTTTCGTTTGGTGTGGTTTTGTTTTAGCTTTTGTGTTTGTTTTTGTTGTTTTGTTTTGGTTTTTTTCCCCAAGAAAGTATTTGCTACTTATGTGTAGGAGGGTACTCCAGAAGGAAGGTTTCTGACTGATTCTGCTTGCATGCACAAAAGTTTCCATTGTTTCTAGTACCCATATATTTCTGTTGTGACAAGAGATCGTAATGTTAATTGCCAGATGATGTATTACTAGCTAAAATATACCCTAGTCAGAGCAAATCTACATGTTATGGCTTAAAAATAAGGACAACCACTGCTAGTTTGGTTTGCTTAACCCAGACCATGAATTTACCCTGGAGAAACATCAGAATAATCATCTCAGGCAATGTATTTTCACATACTTCTCCAAAACACCAGTGATTTCTTTTTGTCACAGTACATTCATCAGTTCAAACATTGATTCTGTTTAGCAAAACAATTACCAGGATTGTGAAGTTAATCCTATTGCTAAGTCAATGCAGAAATACCATTTGCTGTTGCCATGTCAATGAAAATAATGTTGGTAATTAAGTTGCCAAACCCCCTCTGCTTCCCACAGCCCACCTTTCACGCAGGTATATATATACTCCTTGTGATGGAGTTGCTCTAGGAATGAACTGATGTTGTGAAGCAGGCTGTGACCATTAAGACTTGAGTGTAAACTATGTGAATGTTTTGCTGGAAGAATGATTGCAGATTAGAGTAATTGAAGGATATGCTTAAAAAAAAAGTGGCAGAGGCTGAGATACAATCAGATATTCTTTGTAATACTGAGAAAATTACTTTAATTCTTCTCAGATGTTCTCTAATTCTCAACCTTAGCATGAATGGTAGTCTAAGTGGATTTACAGGAAGGAGGTGTTTGACTGTTACAGTCTTGAGCTTCAGTTTCAAAAACGATGGAGTGGTGGTATCTGCTGTTCAAGTGCCTACAATGGATACATAGGAGAGCAATACTAGCTTATGTAAAAACTGCATTATTAGCCATTTTAAGAGGCATCTGGGAAAGGATTGTTTGAGCAACTTAAAGGATGTTTCCCCTAAAGTTCAAGTATACTTAATTTTGCAGAATAATTAGTAATGGTAATATATATGGGGCTTTTTTTTTAAACAAAACCAGAACAGCAATAAACAGCAAATAAAAACCTGGAAAATCAGTTATAGAAAATGTTGATATGTTGATTTTCATACCAGTCCTTATTAAAGCTAGCCTTTTAATGCATAGACTTCTGCTCAGTGAGGCTGGAAGGTAACCTTTAACACCATATGTGACAACATGGGATTCTTACAGCTGAGAAGAAATGGAAAACACGCTTGCAGGTAACCTGTAGGAAATAGAAAATAGGGGTTTTTTTGTTGTTGATGGGTTTTTTTCAGTGTTATTAGAGGAGGCAGAGGTGTCAGAAATTACAATTAAAGAGAATGTTGTTTCCAAGCAACCACAAGGGATCTCATGTGAAGCAAGCCATTGCACTAAATCTAACAAATGTCATTATGCTTCCTATAATTGCTGTGGTAGAGCTTACATGGAGAATTGGAGGTAACTTGGAATTATGTGACTCTGCATAGCTCAGTAAAATGAAGAATGAGAGAATTGCTAAACATCAGGAAAAGCTGTTTAGTAACTTCATTATAAAAACCAAAACCAATCCCAACCCCCCAAAACTATTTAACCTAAACCTTAGACGTGTATTTGCAGTAAGTATTAGCAGGGAGAACTAGGTGCATATGTTTTGGCTTCTCTGTGCTGCACATGGAAAATATATTCTTGAAGTCACATTGTTCTGTCTCATTTTTCCTGGACCTGAGATGGCAAGAGTAATGTTATACACACCATAAGGCTGTGGGATTGTGTGGTTGGTTTTGCATGGATGGAGTTCTCAGTCTGATCAGTTACAGAGAAAGTTGCATGATCAGCTTTGTGGTCACACTCCATAATTCTATCGGAACTTTCAAAGTATCTGAAATGATGTTTTAAACCATGTTACTTGTTGAACTACATGAAGGTTATGTCATGGCTCACCTGCTTTGTCTTCTTTGGTTTGCCACGTGTGCAAGGAAATGGGATTTCTACTGTTTGTAGAAATCTGGTGGCTTTCCAGTTTACTGAGTGCGTGGGGTTTGGGTTTTTTTGAAAAAAACACCACACCTGAAATGTGATCTGCTTGTATTGCCCAGTCTGCAAGAAAGCTGAGTTTATTAATTTCTGCCATACTAGAGCTTAATTCCTGCCAGTACTGAAGCCCGTAACTAGCTTATGCTAGGGCTTTCTTACCCTGTGCTAGAGGCTGCTGTGAAAGTGTGTTTAAATTGTTAAGAGTGGAATTAGAGTTTAGAAATGCTCATTTGCTGTATCATGCAACCTTTTATAAATGTTAAAATTATACTTTAAATAGGCAACATGAATTTGAGGTACAGCTTCAGCTACCAATATCTGTGCTTGCATTAGCATTCACCAAACCACTTTTATCTGAGTTTTTTCAGTTCAGCCTGGAGTAGATACAAAATAGTTGAACTGACAAAGATAGGGTGGTATAAGACAGCATCTTACAACTGCTCACAATGTTAACTCTTCAAAGAGAAGGAAGGTAACTACTCATGCAGGAAGCTTGTACCTCTAACTCTTAACAATGTGAAGGTGACCATAAGTATTTCAGTATATTACATAAGAGCAAAAGCAGTTGCAGTGGATTCCCATAGCTCGACAACTGGAATCCAAGAGTAGCCATAAATAAGGGCAAATAGATACTTCCCTTTCCCTACTTCATTTACTATCCCAGCCTACAGTCCCGAGTCATGACTGGTTCCTGCATACATGGAGGTTATCAGTGGCATTTCCTGCCATGAAATTGTTGTTTCATCCTGACCCCTTATTAATTTCTAGCATCTGCAAAAAGTGTTTGCTGCTTAACTATGATTTGTGTGAATAATTACCTCTTTTTTCATTATTTTGAGACTTGATGAATAAAAGAGAGATTATTGTCAGGTCACAACTCAGAATATTGTTTCACTCAAGTTCTATTATTACTGATGACACTAAGTTATTCAAGGTAAAATCACATCATGTTGTTGAACAGAGCAGCTGCTGCTATAGGTTCATTTGGCATTCTGCTTGTAGCAAGATACTTATTTAGTCCTACTCTGTTTTCTACTTTTTAACTGGATTTGTGTATGCAAGGATATTCCCTTTTATCTTATGACTGCTGGGCTGCTTTACTGAGGGAGAGCCTTTTCTGGGTAAGTGTCATGCAGATTGTCATGCTTCCTCTCCACCAGCATTGCCTGCTTAGCCTGCCTCTCCTCCAAACCTCACCTAGCCTTTGGTTCTCTTCTTCACTATTATTGCGTTAAGAGTAATACTTGCTGTATTGCTGGAACTGTGCTGTGATGTTCAGTCAGTGGCTCAGCGCAGGATTTTGTTTATTTTTAGGGTGAGAATGAAAGTGATCTGTAAAGAAACTCAAGAGTTTTGGGGGTTTGATTTGGAAGCTCGAGTAATCAGAATACATATCTGGTTACAGGAAGCTAAGAGGTATCTCTCAGAAAATGCTTATCTTTTAACAGCAAAAGTTGCTACCTCTATTCCGTAAAATGCAAAGTAAATGAGCTTTGGTAAGTGCATGTGTTTCACTGGCAATAAATTAAAAAAAACAACCAACCAACCAAAAAACAAAACCAAAATTAAGAGAAAAAAGGTCAGACATGATGTAAATCCTCCCTGGAATTGAATATACTACTGTAGATTCACTTGCAGTTCTGAAATCTGAACAGCCAAGTGCACTCAATAGTCTGGCTATAAGTTAGCCAGGAAAACAATTGGACTGAAGTACCCAGAAGACGCTTTGAATGAAAATCTTCCAGGGTGCAGGAAAGGCTGCTTGATGGAAAAAAGATTGCCTCCAGGAAATATTATGAAATTGTATGTCCAGGAAGATATTACCCTGAGTTCTTGTTGTGAAGAACAGGTCTATATGGTAGCACTTTGAGAAAGATAGGGTTTGGGGTTTTTTTATTATGCTTTTGATACTAAATGCTTTTTTTTTTCCCTTTCCTGTTGCTGTCTCTGTCAAAGTGTGGCAAGATAGAAAGTAGCACTAGTAGTGTTTGGTCCCAACACAAGCATAAGTGGTGTTAATTTGTCATTTAAAATGGCTTTGTTAAAATGGAATTTATTTTCATCTGTCTGTTTTCATTTGTGCCATTTATTTTAGCAACTGCTCAACAGAATTCTTCACTGGATCATTTTAATTCCTGTGGGTTAACTAATTTGCTAGTATATTCCTTTTTATTTTGCTTCTCTCCAATATTTGCATTCTCTCTTAATACGGAATAGAAAGATAAAATGCAGAAAGTTCTCCTTTCTCATTCTTTTAGTTGACTATAAGAAATGTCTGCCAGGGGGTGCTGTATGATTGGTCAGAGCTCAGTCTGTACTTCAAAGGTTTAAAAATATTCTTAGACTTTTCTTAGTATTTTCAGTTTGCTTTTAAACAAGGATTGCTAAGCACTCACAGGTTGCATAATGTTTTTGTTGCATAATAATTTGTTACGCCTGTAGTAGAAACATTGGAGTTTGTGTTTGAGTTCCCAGCTTATCGTTCAACCACTGTAACTAGGAAGGTTTGAGTATTGTCCAGAACTTGATTTGTGATGTAGTGGTGCTAAAAATATGTATTTGTTACTTGTATTTAAAAACTTAATTGTTGACTTAAATATTTACTGAATTTTCAATTCAAAATTTATTTTCAACAATATTTAAGGGACTACACGTGGCTTATAAAAGAATGGGAGTTTTAAGGAAACAGGGGCTTCTTACTAAAAACATGGTGTATTAACTTTGGGCAAGAAATGTTAGTGTATTATAATAAAGAGCCTGTCAGCTACAGGCCTATTTAAAGTACACAGAGCTAGAAATAACAAGTAGATATTTATCAATTCTGTCATAATTTAAGAGGGAAAAAAAAAGTCCCTTAACTTTGCATTTTGTCTCTATGTACAATTTGGTAGTTTTGAGGACTCCATGAATAGGACAGTTCTAATTTTCTGTCTAATATTTTTTTATATTTTCTCTGTTCTCTGGGTCATTTGTAATGGGCTGTGTAACGTGACCAAGAACAAGTTCTGAAGAGCTGTGTAGAATGGGGAATACAGATGTCTTGCATTTTCTTAGTCACTGTATTGTTATATAATAGAACTATCAAGTTTTTTGTTTTAATTTTTACTCATGCATAGCGTAATGGTAAAAGGAGTTATGGGAATGCTGACTGCAGAGTGCCAGCATGATTAGTACAAGAGATGGGTAAATGATGTGAAAGTTCTATGGCAAACAAATGGCAGACAAATGTTGTCTGTTGACTGGCTCTGAGACCAGTGATCTCTCTTTTTCTTCCCTTGACCTGCTTGCTGAAAATTACTTTCTCATCTCTTTCAGTTAAATGATGATGATGTAAAAAACCTGTATAAAAGCTGTATTTAGTGTCTAGCCATGATAATGCAGTTGATTGATCTTGTGCTAATGAATTATGCAATGAAGGTCTTGTGGTCCTTTCTCATCACAGTACCCAGTAACACTGGAACCTTTTGAAAATGGGAAAAAGTCTTAACTTGGAGCAAGATGTTCTTGGGAGATTTTTCTTTGGCATTTATAGATAATACATGATAGTATCAAGCACACATTCTGATACCACATCCACTGATATCAACCTCTCATGCAGGCAAGCAGTGTTGAGCAGGAGCTACTTCCACCTGTTCTGAGCTCAGCCACTGAGCCTTCTATGCAGCAAACCTCTCCACTTCTACAATTCTGCCATCATGAAATATTCCACCCACTGCATCCACCGCCTAGCACAGTTACACCCAAAATGTAGTGCATTTAACTACAGAGTACATGTGGGTAGCTCTTGCTGGTACCTTGCAGGGTTGAAGAGAGAATGTGGAGGACCAGGAAGATGTGTTCAGGTCCTTGAAGATAATTTATTGTTAAAGAGACAGCCCATGCTGCATTGCAGAGATGTGATAAATGCTATAAATGTGAGACCGAAGTCCTGAGCTTTTAATAATATTCTAGTTCTGATAGGCTTCCGTTGTCATTCATTACACATCTTTAATCTGGATGAGGCCTGAGCATGGTGCTTAAACACTAACAGACAATCATTTTGTAAAGCTGTGGGGTTTTTTTTGTTCTTTTTTTCCTTCCTCTCCCAGCATCTCTGAAGTAGTTTTATTTATGACAGTATGTGCATAAAGGAGAAGGCAGAACAGAATGACTGGCGATACTCTGTGGTTTCTGAGATGCAATTCATTTAAGAATGAGTAGTTTGAGCGTAGATGCAATTACTGTGTAGGGTAGGAATTGTCTGGGACTTCTATCTGAAAGCACATATTGATTTTCATCTAGATTTTTTAATTCTTGAGCAAAATCAAAGGATATTTTACAAAATACCTTTCCACAGATTCCAACAACAAAACCTTTGGGCTATGATCCAAGAATTTTTTAAACTACAATGCCATCTACTGCCTTACCTCTCTTCTTCTGACTTCGTCCCCTCCCCAGTCAATAAGCTCTACTTTTCTTGCTTCCCATTCTCCTTGGCCCAGGCAACATCAGGCTGATGTAGCTATATTGCATTTGTTTTAGGAAAACAATCCTGTCCTCAACACTGTTGTGTCCTTTTCCTCTTCTCAAGCTTGGAATATGCTGTCTTGTTGGAGAAGGTGAGAGTGTTTTTTGTACTGTCATTTAGGACAAATCATCCTTGCACCACAGAGTTTTTGTTTTAGATATAATGTCAATTATGGACTTAAACTGTGTATAGGCATTTTTCTTCTCTGTATAGTGCTTATTTTCAAAATAAGTTTGCAGTGGGTTGTTATTCCATGTTCTGTACACATCATTAACCAAGCACATTTTAAACTTTTTTTAGTTCACATGGTATTTTATTGAACTTAAAACCCTATAATATATTCTTTGTCAAGGACCAAACTTACAGGATGTTTTCAGAAAACTTCAATTTCATCTTTTATTTGTTTAGCGTGGAGCTCATTTGTGTTTTCTAGTTTCTTTTGTCATTTAGTAGAGCAAGACAAAACAACCAGAGCACTAGCCACTTTAATGGCATTTATACTGGTTTTACATAGATGGAATGTGGCAAAGGCAGTAGTAAGCTGAGGGCAGGCAGCCTTTCACGTGCTATTAGCCTTTAGCCCATTATTTGGGGGGGGAGACACAACCATAACATTTAAGGTTCAAGACATTTGATTTTGAGCTTATCATCTGAAGTTGCATGTAAATCTCTAGCAGAGGAAATAAGAAATTGCTGGGTTTTGTTTTACAGACTGGTCATTTATTTCAAAATTGTTTGATCACTTTGAAGGTGTTAGCTGGTTTATCCTGCTAAAAGGAATTGATAATCACTGATAATAATAATTCTTTTTCCTAAATAATGAAAGGCAATTATTCATCAGTCTCTGCTAAAACAAAATGTGGATTTTACTGGGGAAACATTCTAGCTTCCTTAGCCTAGACTGCTTTGTGCTTGTGCATTTAAGTGTTGTATTACTTAGGTATGATGGTGTCTTCTGCACAGGGGTAGGATGAGGGGGGGCCCAGAGGAGTTGAGATCTCCGTCCTTGAAGGTATTGAAAACTTGACAAGGTCCTGTGCAGTCCTTTTGAATTGGATTTGCTTTTCGTAGGATGTTGGACTACATGACCTCTTAAAATCCTTTCCAACCTACATCATTGGATATTACTAGAAAACTTTCTTCACCTCTCTATCTGACATCATACAAGATATGCAAAAAATGCATGCCATGGCATCTCCTAGGGCTCTGGGTCATCCAGGAAGAGAGTCCTTGATGCACCGTGCCACTTCTCCCGTGTATGAGACTAGCAAAGCAAGGAAGGCAACAGAGACAAAATGCATGACAAACCTTTACCTCAGCCTGCAGTTGAAAAGCGGTACGGGGGTACCCAGGAACTGAAAACGTTTCTGACACCAGAGGACTAAGCACAGCTTTTCCTTAATCATAATTATTGTGTTGTAGTCATCCATTCTGTAAACATGGACATTGCTAGCCTAATTTCATACATGTTGCCTAGTAAAATGTATACTTCTTTGTCAATGACTTGTTTTCTGTCCCAAATTTCCTAGATTTCTGATACCGCTTTGCATTAACAATGCAGATAAGAAGTTACAATTAGGTCCTTCAAAGCAAATCTGCAGTTTTTTTCTCTTGCCTTGTAAAGGCAAACAGAATCTTAAAGTACAAGGTTAACTCTGAAAATTGTTTAATTGATGAGCTAGAGACTGAGGACTTAAGTGAATAAAGTGTGTCTCAAGCTTGGAGAGCTTCCTATGTTGTGGACAAAATGGCAGCGTAAGTAGCAACCAAGTTTTAGTTAGTGATGATGCTGAGAGGCCATATAGCAGCAGTCTTTAGCTGGCAGGGCAGCTTGGAACTAGCCCACGTGTCCTCTAGTTTTCATGTGATCTTTGAACACGTATTTGAACTGTTGAACGTGCAAATCATAGAATGGTAGGGGCTGGAAGGGACCTCTGGAGATCACTGAGTCCAACTCCTCTGCTAGTGCAGGGTCACCCAGGGCAGGCCACTCAGGAACAGATTCAGGACAGTCTTGAAAGTCTCCAGAGGAGGAGACTCCACAACTTCTCTGGGCAGCCTGTTCCAGGTTCTGACACTCTCACAGTGAAGAAGTTTTTCCTCATGTTGAGGTGGAACTTCCTGTGTTTCAGCTTGTGACCATTACGGTTTCAGGACACCACTAGTATTAGATTTTGGAGTACCAGAAAAACTTCTAGCGTTCAGGTTTTCACATATAAGCTCCTGCACTCTTGTATTTCTCTCACTGCTCTAGGTACACAGCTTTTTTCTGAATTGCCAATAGGCAATGGCAGCAGTGGATAACAGGCTTAGGCATATTTATTCCTATGTAATGCCTACTTTTGATGACTACCAAGGCCAGGCACCATTCTTACCCATACTGTGGCTCTGACCATAAGTACAAGTTCTTCTGCTGAAAAGTTCTGTTAAAAAACATGTGAGTCTGGGTTTATTTTGAGGCACTTCTGTTTAAGAAATTCTTGATGTGTGAGGGTTTTTTTTATTTGTTCCTCCTCACCCCCAATTAGTACTAGACTAAAATGATTCTTTGTCTGCTCCCCCTTATCAAGGGTGGTTTTTTACCTCTTGGACCTAATTTCAAGTATAGCAATATGTTGTCCAAATTAGCTGCATTAATCACCTCTGTATGGTAGAAAGAGTTCCTTTCTTGGTGATGGCAGACTAATATGTGTTACAGTTTTAAGAAACTGGTATTCATTAGGTTTTAGGAGAGAAATGCCAGCTTTCCTATTACTTTTAGTTTATAAATTTAACTTATAAACTGTACTTAAAAACAGGCTCAAAGAAGAGTTCACTAGGTGATTTTAGCACCTGCAGGGAGAAGGTTCAAAGTAGTAAAATGCTCACTGTTCCTGTACTTTGTGAGAATTGAAAGTTGTGTTCTGTTGGCTCTGCAGTATTGATTTTATTCATAGACTGTTCTTTTGGCTGTTCCAGTCTTCTGAATCATAATGATGTAGCTATATTCAGAATTTCATTTTAAATTAGTTTTTTCAAGGCTTATGGATTAAATAGGAAACCTGTGCTTTTTAACTTCCATTGAATTTGTGACTTATGCATAGCTCTGCCCTCCTAATAGCTAGATTTTGCATGACTAAACGAGTGACAAAACAATCCTCTCCCACCCCCCTTTATGTTTCAAAGAGGATTCTAAAATGATCTGTGGACAATATTAAGTCAAAACTAATTTCCACTAAATTATGTCAATATCTGCAATTTTTTCATGAACTAAAACTTCTAAAATGAGAACATGTCATTTTGGTCTCTTAAGCATAATGATTTTTTTTTTTTTTAACTGAACTTTAGAGAGCACTTCCTTTCTGAATGTGGGACTCTAGATGTGGAAAATACATGTTTCTCCTTTCAAAACCTAGGTGGTCTTTAGACTGTGTTGGATTATGGAACATAAAAATATTGCTAGACTGTCGTGTGGCTTTAAATATATGGGTAAACATAGAGACATGCAATTAAGGTAATAAAATAGTAGCCTAATTTTACAGATATCAGAAGGAGCTCACATGGTATCTATTTACTTGGCAGCAGTCAAAAACAATAATTTTAACACAAGCCACTTACTCTGTTCTCTTCTGTGCAGTGCTGCTTCTTTGCCAAACAGAGAGATATTTAGACCAACATAGCTTCCATATGTGTTCAGTGACTTGTTATTACTGGATGTTTTACCCATCACTGTTGCTGAACAATACCAGAACTTTGTCACTTAAGAAAAGATGTAAACATCTTGTACTGAAACTTAAATACTTAGTTGTTGGCTTTTATTATTGATGCTTTTAGCATTGGTGAAAGTGTGGGGGCGAGACCTCCAAAATGTCAACTTATCAATATTTGTTTAAATTAAGTCAATTTTACTTAGTTTAATGCTTTTGAACTATTTTTGTAGGGTTTAGTTTAGCAGCTTTTAAGAGGAACAAGAGGAAGCTGGAATTGGCCGAAAAGGTGGAAACAGATCTTATTCAACTAAAGAAAAGAAGACAATCAAATGAAAAGGTCAGTTCCTGTTTAAAACGTTGCTGTCATCCTAAACTTACAGCTGACTGCTAATACATTTCACATCATACATGATGAGACTAATGCAGCATTGAAAATCACTTCTCCGTGAGCATTCGTATGTTTAGATGAGATAATGATAGCTTAGTGCAATTAAAACATATTGCCTTGCTATGTGAAAACCAAACTGTCACTTCGTGTCTTGTTTGTGCTATAAAAAATATTTTGCTCATTTTGAACTGGAAATATGACAAATGTAAACAAAAACAGATAATTATTTACTGAAACATTTTCTTTAGCTTGGGATCTCTGTCACTGTTTCCCACTTGTTAATGTTTCCTGAGCACACTGCATTATGGAGCTGGAATTGATGAAATTTGAAATATCAGGTAGGTAAACATATGCATCTGTGCATGCATCTAGCATTGACCTGGCCCATATTACTACAAAGCTATTAGCATTATGTTCCCCTCAGTCTTAGTTGAATTTAAAGCCTTTGCTATCATTTGAGAATGTCAACCACAGTATTTGTGTTTACTGTTGAATATGGAAGTATAGCTCATTAAGTTAAATGCCTGTGCTTTATTTGGGGCCTGTGGGCTTTCAGATTGGCCGTTTCTCTTTTCTTCAGTAAACTGATTGACGACTGCCGTATATAGTTGTGTATGTTATTTATATTAACATAAAGCCCAGAGAACTGGCAAAAAAGTTTGTTCTCTGTAGTCTGTGCAATTGCAAACCAGTGTTAAAATTAGGCATTCTTCTTTCGTGTTCTTAGATAAGAAGTTTTTCCTATCACAATGCTGATAATTCTATTTTCAAAGGAAAGTCCTGTAAAGAAAGTTAGGATAGAGGTGGGGGGCAGAAAGTTGGTGTGGTTTTTTTGTTTGTTTGTTTTGGAACTTTTCCTGTTTACAGGACTTCACATACCTCCATGTGAAACTAACAATGTTAAAATGTAACCGAGGGAGGAGGGGTCTCTGTACAGCATTGATGTTCATGTAATAAGGGGCAAGTCAATGCTTGAAACATATGCCAATGCATGAGCTTACCCACCTGCAATTTGAAATTTCAAGGGCTCCAGAGTCATGTGCAGCGCTTGTGGGAGACCCCCAAAGGCCAATGATGGTAGGTAAAGGAGGGGATCAAATAGAGCTCTTGCTCCCCGGTAAGTAATACAGTAACATAACACACTGGGTTTGTCACCTTTCTGGACACATCCTGTCCATGAAGGGAGGATGAAAATCAAACCCTGCTAACAGTGTGGACTGCTTGTGTTATCCACAGAATGTAAAATAATTGTAGCCTTAGAAGAAGTTTAGTTTTCCAAAATGAAATAGAAATGAAAAATAAAATTCTACGAGTAAATTAAAAAAAAAAATAGAATAATTCTCTCCAATCTAATAGAAGAGAGTCATTTAGCAAGGATGAGGCACATGATGTCATCACAAAAATCATACTGTCAAAGCTGAGCTCTCATGTAAAGTTTAAAAAGAATTGTTTAAAAACCATTTAAATACATGAATAATTAAAAGCTTAATTTTACAAGATGATTAACTTTCATTAATTAAATACTCATTACATTTTATTTGCTGTGCTGCTCTGGAGCTGCAGACATGTCCCTTTCAACAGACAATGATAGCTCTTTATTATCTAGTTTGACTCACCCGCTTCAACCCTGTGCTGCAGCTTCTCTTATGTGCATCTCTTGCCAGTACTGCACAATTGTTATAAATTCTGGTCTTTTTTTGTCTGTGAAATTTTAGAAGTTGGGAGAAGAGCAAGGTAGAAAGGATGATAAAGCTGAAGTTGAGTGGAAATCATAACTAAATGGCCTGTATGAAGAGATAGTATTGCAGACCAAAAACAGGCTGAAATTACTTGGAAATTTCAGCTGCTGATAAATTTCACCAGCTGATAAATTTCACCAGCTAAAACTAAATACACAGTTTTAAAAATTCCTTTTCAATAAAAGTTAAATTATACCAAGATAAAAAAGAGTGAGAGGCTGTTTAAATTCAATAAAAATTGTAAGGAAAAAACAGGCAGTGTAACTTACTAAAGGACTTTTTTGCCTGAGTAAATGGAATTTTCTCTTTGCTTTATTTTTCATTATTTACCAAACAGAGGATTTGTAGAGGGATGTGTGGTTGCACACAGGAAGATCCATTTCACCACATTTTGAAGGTGTGAAAATTGAGGTTTTTTAAAAAGATTTAGTGATGTAGGTATTGACTTACGTAATTAAGGAATAATTTTTCCTTGTGTGAATTAATTAGATTCATAGGGGGACTCGTTATGATGTGTTAATTCAGCCAGATGCTATTCTGAAACTTGAACTTGGACCACCAGTAAGCACAAGAAGTAAATTTTGTCATCTTACCAGAGGAAATTTTCATTGAAAATAGCTTACTGCAGTTTGGCTAAAAGGTCTCTTAATTTCTCTTCTCCTATTACAAACTTTATTTACAGCTATGCTGAAGTTATTTATAAGAGGAGTTGTCCTCTCCTTCACTGTAAGTGGTGCTAAGAATTTCCAGTCACATTAATTTTTTTATAGGTTACTGTTTATAGCGTTCTGCTTGGCCTTCATGAAGGCATCTGACACCGTTTCCCACAGCATTCTGCTGGAGAAGCTGGCAGCTCATGGCTTGGACAGACGGACTCTTCACTGGGTTAGAAACTGGCTGGATGGCCGGGCCCAGAGAGCGGTGGTAAATGGAGCCAAGTCCAGTTG